>PITA01025183.1:0-24854 GCA_004023965.1 Spilogale gracilis
GCCTTGCCCCGGGCTTAGCTGTGTTTAGCTTCTTTCTAGCCCCGATTCAGGCCGTAATCTGCTGTTATTCCTCACTCACAGAGCACTTTCGTTTTGGGGGATTTGTTTTCAATGGTTCAGCTCTGCGGGCTTCCTCCCCCACTCCCCTGTCTCTGGGGGCAAGCCTCCAGACCCTCCAATTTGTTTCTACCTTTTTGCCAATGTTCTTTGTCTCTCGTGGCGGTCCAGAAGTGGGAAATATCACATTTCAGGCTGGTTTCATGGGTGTTCACGGTGGTCTCGTAGTGGTTTTTTTTGCTGGAATTCAGCTCTCTTCAGGGAGCTCCCTGAAATGTGGTCACCTGGCCTTCCGCCATCTTGACCCCATAGATCTACAAATAAATTTAAACAATTCAATTAAGAAATTGAGGACATAGTAAGTGGAAAGACCTGCTATATTTATTATAAAGATGTCACTTATCCAAAAGAAATAATCTATAATTTAACTGTAATTCTACTAGAAATCCAATAGGCTTTTTCTTGGAACTAAACAAAGGGTTTAAAAAATTCATTTGAGGGGGTGCCTGGGTGGCTCAGTTGGTTAGGCAACTGCCTTCGGCTCAGTTCATGATCCTGGAGACCCAGGATAGAGCCCCACATCGGGCTCTCTGCTTGGCGGGAAGCCTGCTTCTCCCTCTCTCACTCCCCCTGCTTGTGTCCCCTCTCTGGCTGTGTTTCTCTCTGTCAAATAAATAAATAAAATATTTAAAAGAAATTCATTTGGGAGAGTAAAATTCAAGAACAAAGACAAATCCAAAAAGAAGAGTATAGTGAAGGAACAAGTGCTGTAAGATTTTAAGATGTATTTTAAAGTATTTTTTAAGGCTTGTATTTATTTATTTGAGGAAGAGAGCATGAGCAGTGGGAGCGGGGAGCAGAGGGGGCGGGAGAAGCAGACTCTCAGCTGAGCTTGGAGCCTGAAGTGGGCTCAATCCCAGAACCCTGGGATCATGACCTCAGCCAAAGCCAGACACTTAACCGACTGAGCCCCCCAGGTGCTCCTTTAGATGTATTTTAAAGCTATAATAATTAAAACATTGATGTATTGACACAGAAGTAGGGAAATGACAAAGGAACTTGCTAGTGCCCCCAAATTTGTCCATATATATAAGAAAACTTGGCAGATGACAGGTGTGGCATTATAAATCTTTGGAAAAGAACACAACTTTGTCACAATGTTTTATCTATCTTACACACTGCTGGCTTTGTTTTGATAATATTTTGTTTAAGAGTTTTGCATCTCCACTCATGAGAACATTTTCTGTAATTTGCCTCTTTCACAGATATTTGTTGCCAGGTTTTGGTATTGTGTTATTTATGTTAGCATATAAAATGAAACAAGAGTATTTCTTCTTTTTCTATACTCCAGAAAGTTTGTGAACTTAGAATTATGTGCTTCTTCAAAGTCTGGTAACACCTTCTCATAAAACTCTACCAGGTTTTTGGGGGTTTTTTTCTGTGTGGGAAATTTTTAAATTATTTTATTTCTTTAGTCAGAATATAGGAATGTTCAGAATACTTTTTCTTGATCAATTAAGTCAGTTATATTTTTCTAGGTATTTGTCTATTTTATCTAGGTTTTTGAACTTATTGGCATAAACACATGCTCTTAGCAACTTTCGACTATATAATGCAGTATTATTAACTATAATCCCCATGCTGTATGTTAGACCCCCAGAGCTTATTTATCTGATAGCTGCAAGTTTGTGTTCTTTGACCAACATCTCCCTATTTTCCTCAACCTTCAGTTTCTAGTAACCAACATTCCATTCTCTTTTTCCATGAATTTGGCTTCTTTTCAATTTCACATATACATGATGTCATACAATATTTGTCTTCCTATGTCTGGCCTATTTCACTTAGCATAATGCTGTCCAAGAATATTTATTGAAATATTGTATTTTGTTGAATGGTAAGTTAGAAAAACAAGTTGAAGAACTTCATATACAGCATGAAATCATTCTTATAAATTTAAAAATGAACACACACACCCAATAAGTTGAAAAACAAAAGAAACATGAACTGTAGAGAAAGCAAATTCATGGTGATTACTTCTGCAGAAGGAGGAAAGGATTTGGGGTTACAGAGAAGAACAGAGGGAATTCAACTTTGTAATGTTTTATTTCTTTGAGCAAGTCTGATGTAAATATGAGTATTCATTCAAGTGTGATATTTTATCTTTTATTAAAATTGTGATAATATTGGGGCACCTGGGTGGCCCAGTCATTAGGCATCTACCTTCAGCTCAGGTCATGATCTTAGCGTCCCGGGATCGAGCCCCACATTCGGTTCCCTGCTTGGCAGGAAGCCTGCTTCTCCCTCTCTCATTCCCCCTGCTTGTGTTCCCTCTCTTTGCTGTGTTTCTCTCTGTCAAATAAATAAATAAAATCTTTTTTAAAAACTGTGATAATACTAAGAAGTATACAAATATCTGGAGGTGGAAAAGAGAGATTTTCAAGGATCACATAGGTGGCAGTGTGACTACCACAATGAAAGAGGGTAGAATACACATGAGATGTGGTTTCAGAGGTAGACAATTGCCAGTGTATGCAGTTTTGAGGCCATGGTAAGAATTTCATTTCTTAAAAAGATTTTATTTATTTATTTGAGAGAGAGAGCATGAGCCGGGGGTGTGGGGGGAGGCCAGAGGGAGAGAGAGAAGTAGACTTCCCGCTGGACAGGGAGTCCCATGCAGGACTTGATCCCAGAGCCCTGAGATCATGACTTGAGCCAAAGGCAGACACTTAAGCAACCAAGCTACCCAGGTGCCCCAGAAGTTTATATTTTACTTGGTTTTATTCAAAGAAAAATATTTTGCCAAAGGAATTATGACAATAGCAGTAGTAGAAAGTTTGCCCACCATGTGGTGTAAGGTACCTTAGTTTGATTCCTTCCCATTCCCTTGCATGATTTTTCTTTGGGAGGCAGTGAGAATTGAAAGCTCTGGGTATAGAAACATTTTTCTTTCTACCTTATATCCATAGTGCCTAGAACATATAAAGACAAATGAATAAATAAGTAGCACGAATGAATAAATCAATAATAAAAGATATGGTCTTAGGAATCAAACACCCTGAGTCCGAGTCTCAAATCTATTCACTGTTGTATGACTTTGTGCAAGTTAACCTCATTTTCTCAAATTGTTTTCCTCATCTGTAAAATGGGACTAATAATAGTACTTACCTCACAGGATATATTTTTTAAAGATTTTATTTATTTGACAGAGAGAAACACAGCAAGAGGGGAACACAAGCAGGGGGAGTGAGAGAGGGAGAAACAGGCTTCTCCCTGAGCAGGGAACCTGATGCAGGTCTTGATCCTGGACAAGGATTTGACAGAGAGAAACACAGCAAGAGGGGAACACAAGCAGGGGGAGTGAGAGAGGGAGAAGCAGACTTCTCCCTGAGCAAGGAACCTGATGCAGGTCTTGATCCTGGACCTCCAGGATCATGACCAGAGCCAAAGGCAGACACCTAATGACTGAGCCACCCAGGCACCCCCTCACAGATATTTTAAGTATAAAATTAGGGAGCACATGTGAAAATATCTAATATACTATTAGACATAATAAGTACTCAAAAGATGGCTTATTATTAAGTTTATAGCATACTCTTGCTAAAAATGGGGGGCAGAATTAGGTGGGATGGGATGGGGGAGTGTAACAGGGACAGCCAATGAAGGCTTTACTCTAGAGTTTACATTTGAACTGAGTTGTATGGGACTAAAAATTTTGCTAAGTAGGAGGAGGTTGGGGGAGGGCAGCATTTTAAGAAACAGCATGTCTAAAAGCATGGAGGAATGAAAGTGGAATGATGCTTCATTGGCTAGAGTGTACAGATATCTATGACAGAAAATAAAAAGAAAGGAAGAAAGGGCACCTGGGTGGCTCAGTTAGTTAAGCATCTGCCTTTGGCTCAGGTCTTGATCCTGCAGTCCTGGGATGGAGCCCCACATCAGGCTCCCTGCTCAGCAGGAAGTGTGCTTCTCTCTCTGCCCTTCACCCCACTCATGCTCTCTCTCACTTAAATAAATAAATAAATAAATAAATAATAAAATCTTTTTTAAAAAATAGAGGGAATTTTCTTTGAATTGTATGAGACCTTTTATTAAGTCAGAGTAAGGAGCTACTACTTAACCCTGATAGCCGCAGGGAACCAATAGAAGTTTATTAGGAGGAAGTGACATGGTAAGATTTTTAGAAGGATAGCTAATACAGGAAGTATCCTTTACTCAGTGGTGGGCCCAGACAATATTGTGAAATAGGTAAAGTTGAGATTCTCCTCCAAACTTGCCCCCTCCTTTTTATCACCCTCTTCCCAGATATGAATAGTATAGCTCTGCATCCTTAGATCCATCAAATCTGATTTCCCTGGTCAGAATAGATGTCTTCATTACATGAACATTGGCACCCAATATGTTTGTTTAGTTATAGCTGTGTTTACCAGTAGCATCAACTCCAGGAGACAGAGACAAAGTAGGATGTCCCCAGAACATCACACAGCACAGGTGGTATTACAGAGTCAATGAATGTTCATAGCCTGTTAGATGAATGGATGGATCAACAGCAGGAAATGTGCCTAATGCTTTTGGGGGGAAGCAGTGAAATGTATGGTTAAGAGGTGAATTGGTTTCCTCTACAGTGATGACAAAAATTTAACACCAGCATGTGCTCGCTTATGCAACCATGGCTTCATTTTCTTAGCGAGTGTATCTTGGGTTTCAGAAAAAGAAGAGATGATTTTCAGGTATCTTTTAGCCTACATTGTCCTGGATAACCAAGCCTATGTTCTCTATAAATTTCTAACTGCCTCATAAACTCCCTCAGGCTTAAGTCACTCTGGACTTCATGTTCCAGCAAAGTTATCTTCTGACAACAGTGGGTCTTATTCCACATCTGTGCATGGAGTCGTTTTAAAGCAAATTTGGAATGAGGCTATTGCCAGTCTAGGAGTTGGTACTTTATTACAATGTCTATAAAATTGTCATCATAAAAAGGACTGTCCAACGTTGGTATGAAAATAGCTACTAAAATTCTATGCTTGTGCAGAGATCAAAATGGTCAGATGGTAGTGGAGGGTTATGGTTGGCCACAGGGCTTCTACAGAGCTAGCTTAGGAGCTCTGGCCTGGTGCTGGAGAGATTCACTTTGTTTGTAGCCCTTTGTCCCTGAGCAAGCATGTGTAGCTTTGGGAAAGGGTAAAGGTAATGCCACCATGACTTGCTGAAATGGATCATAGATAGGGACAGTTGGGGAAGAAAGACTTGAGGGAAGTAAGTGGACATGTGTTGGGTTATATGGGGAAGATGAACATTTTTAAAGTAATGACTTGGCACAGAGTGGGTCATGCTGTCCTCAGTCTCTTCAACTCTAAAATAAGGGGATTGTGCCAGTGGCTATTTGTAGTCTTTTCCAGATCCAATATTCGTAATTCTATGGTGGAAAAGATGCTACAGCAAATTACAGACTGCCTGGTTCAAATGACAGATCGGATGGTAGCTTGGAACTTGTTAATCAAGACAACTGATTTGCATAAGTGAAGCCTCATTATATTGTCTTGGATGAACAGCTATATAACTGGCCCAAAAGATATAGAGATAACTGCATTTTAGAGGCAGCATATTTACGATAGATGAATTAGTATATAAATGAACAGAGTGAAAGTTCATTGCAAGTGCATTTTCCAGGACACAGTTATTTAAAACAACAGTAAAATTGGATTAATATGCCCAAAGTTCAAATGAAATGGGACTCATAAGACCTTATGTCTGCCACTCCTCTAGTAAGTGGAAGGAAATGGATCAATTTGATGTATTCCCCTGTGGAGGGGTGTCCAGACAGATATGTATCCACAACCACCACCTGCTCCCCAAAAATATATTTTGAAAACCAATGAAATCAGATTAAAATGAGCATCAATAACGTAGCTAAGGACAAGGTTGAAAAAGGGAACATCATGGAGTAGGTGGGGAGCACCATGAGTAGGAAGAGCCAGTGCCACCATTTGGTCTTAGTAATGATGTTGATGAGTGTACGTGTATCAGCCTGTTGGCAGTTTTCTCAGTAGCTGGTGGAGATCCCCTTTTCCTTTCTTACCACCTCTTTTACTGGTTCCCTGCTCAGTTCCGGCAGTATTAGAAACCCGGAGTATGGCGTGCAGGACATTTGGAAGACAGAAGGACTGTCCACACTTCTTCAGGTGGTGGGAGAATGCCAGCCAAATTAGCTGACACTTACATTCATTTACTTCTTTGCTCATTTATTTATTATAACTAAAGCAAACATGGCCTCATTCCTTATAAAGCTGATCTTCTAGATAATAAAATAATCGTATGAGTACACATATGCAAACTGGGTTATCTTATGAAAGCAAAGATCCTTTTAGACACATTCACAGGCATCTAATTTAGAAGTGCAAGGAGGAAAGGGTCAGGGGACTTTTCTCTGTAGAAGTGACATATGAACTGAGCTCTAACTGATGAGCAAGGGTTCATCTGGGCAAAGACTGGGTTAAAACATATGAGGCAGTAGAAACAACATGCACAAGTGCCCAGAAGCAGGGAGCACTTGGCACATTCAAATAATCAAAAGAGGGCTGCTAGGGGCAAGAGCATTATGTCTTTCCAAGGGCCCAGCTTGACTCAGAAAAATGAATGGTTCTGCAGTAAGTACTGCTAGACAGTGAGAAAGTCAAACTGGATAAACTAAATGGGCCAGAAAGAAAAACTGTCATTGAGAAGAGATGAGAAATACAGGTCAAAATCGCAGGTGCCCTCAAGAATGGAGATAGGACCACGGTGAGAGTCAGGTGGAAGTTTTAAGAACTTCGGCTAAGAATGGGGTGGGGGTGGTGGGCGAGCCTGGTTTAATGGTTTTCAAAAAAGGCAATGTCAGCACTGGGCCCTACTTCTGCTGCTCTGCTAACTAAGGTAAATGTCATTAAGGGCTATGTTAGCCTTTTCCGTCCGTGGAGGAATCAAGGGGATTTGGAATGCCTTGCAGTCCTTCCAGTGGGTTCGGTTCAGGTTATTTAGTGAATGGCAAAAACCCAGAAAAGCTCTGCTTTTCCCTATGCATCAAGGTAACTAACAACAGTGACTCATCAAGGCCAGCAAGACTTCCATCACCTGTTAGCAAGGCACAAAAAGCATGGCTGAGGGCTGGCTCTCAATAAAGGTCAATATGCTGAGCCATTCTCGCTTTGATCTCATTTCTAGGACGGACTATTGTTTCTTCTTTCTTTCTTTCTTTCTTTCTTCCTTCCTTCCTTCCTTCCTTCCTTCCTTCCTTCCTTCCTTCCTTCCTTCCTTCCTTCCTTCCTTCCTTCCTTCCTTCCTTTCTTTCTTTCTTTCTTTCTTTCTTTCTTTCTTTCTTTCTTTCTTTCTTTCTTTCTTCTTTTTATGTTTCCCAACAGGGATGGGTTTATCTTTATCTACCGACTTCTTTTATTGTAGTAGAATATACAGAACGTCAAATGTATGTTTTTAATCATTTTTAAGTGTAAAGTTCAGGGGCTTTAAGGACAGTCACATTGTTGTGGAGCCATTGACACCTTCCATCTCCAGAACTCTGTCACCGTCCTGTGCTAGTGATCTTTCCCCATTAAATAAATGTCCACCTCTCCTCACCAGTGCCTGGTAATCACTGTTCTGCTTTACTGTTATGTCACTTTGGCTATTCTGGGTACCAGAGAGGAGTGGAATGATACAGGATTTTTCCTTTCATGTCTAGCTTACTTCACTTAGTAGAATGTCTTGAAGGGTCCTCTGTGTTGCAGCATGCATCAGAATTTCCTTCCTTTTTTTGGTCGGAAAAATATTCCAGCCTATGCCCTTACCACAATTTCTCTATTCATCAGTGGATGGATATTTGGGTTCTTTTTACCTTTTGGCCTTGTGGATAGTGCTGCGATGAGCATGGGTGTACAAATATCGGTCTGAATGCCTGCTTTAAATTACTTTGTGTATAAACTCAGAAATAGAGTTGCTATATCATATGGTAATTCTATATTTAATTTTTTTAGCAACAGCTATACTGTTTTCCATCACAGCTGCACCATTTTCATTACAATGAGCAAGGCACTGGAGTCTCATTTCTTTACATCCTGTCCAACACTTTGATTTTTTGAGTTTATTTGTTTGTTTTAATAGCCGTCCTAATGGGTGTGCAGTGGTAGCTCATTGTTGTTTTGATTTGCATGCGTCTAATGATTAGTGATTTTGAGCATCTTTCCATGTTATTATTTGCAAATATTTGGAGAACTGTCTATTGGGGTTCTTTGCCCGTTTTCTTTTTTTTTTAAAGATTTTATTTATTTGACAGAGAGAAACACAGCCAGAGAGGGAACACAAGTAGGGGGAGTGAGAGAGGGAGAAGCAGGCTTCCCGCCGAGCAGGAAGCCCGATGTGGAACTCGATCCCGGGTCTCCGGGATCATGACCTGAGCCGAAGGCAGTCGCTTAACCAACTGAGCCACTCAGGCGCCCCTGTTTTCTTTTTTTTAATAATTTATTTTATTTTATTTTTTCAGTTTTCCAAGATTCATTGTTTATGCCTCGCACCCAGTGCTCCATGCAATACGTGCCCTCCTTAATACTCACTACCAGTTTAAAATGTTTGTCTTTCGTTGAGTTGTGTGAGTTCTTTATATATTCTGGATATTAATCATCTATCAGATATATGATTTGCAAATATTTTCTCTCATTCTTTTGCCTCATTCATTCTCTCATTCAGCTGCCTTTTCACTCTGTCAATAAGGTCTTCTGATGCATGAAAGTTTTTAATTTGCTGAACTCCAATTTATCTATTTTTGTTGTTGTTGTTGCTGTTGTTGTTCTGTTATTTGGGCTTTTTGTGTCATATCCAAGAAATCACTGCCAGATTTAATATCATGAATCTTTTCCCCTATGTTTTCTTCTAAGAGGTTTATAGGTTTCACTCTTATGTTTAGGTTTTTTTTTATTTATTTTAAGGTAATTTTTGCATATGGTATAAGGTAAGGGTACAATTCCATTCTTTTGAATGTGGATATCCAGTTTTCTCAGCACTATTTGTTTAAAAGACTGTTCTTTCTTCCATTGGATGATCTTGGCATCCTTGTTACAAATTATTTGACCAAATATACAAGGCTTTACTTCTGGGATCTGAATTCTACTCCATGGGTCAATTATATCTACCTCTATGCTAGTACAACACTATTTTGATTACTATAGCTTTGTAGTAAGTTTTGAATCAGGGAGTGTGAGTCCTCCGAGATTGGGTTTTTTTTTTTTCTTTTTCAAGATTGTTTTATTTAGGGTCCCTCAAGCCTCCAGATGAATTTTAGGATAGATTTTCTATTTCTTCAAGAAAAAGTCACTGGGATTTGATAAGGATTGCATTGAATCTGTAGGTCACTGTAGATACTATTGATAACCTAACAATATTAACATTTTAAATCTATGAACACACAAGATGTCTTTTCATTTACTTATGTCTTTAATCTCTTTCAATAATGTTTTATATTTTTCAGTGTACAAGTGTTTTACCTCCTTGGTTGATTTCTAAGTATCTTATTCTTTTTGATGCTATTGTAAATGGAATTGTTTTCTTATTTTCCTTTTCAGATTACTTATCATTAACATATAGAAAAGCTGATTTTCGTGTGTGTTGATTCTATGTCCTACAACTTTGCTGAATGCATTTATTCTAACAGATTTTTTGTATGTGCAACTTCGGGTTTTCTACATATAAGATCATGTTGTAAGTGAATGGTTATCATTTTATTTCTTTCTTTCCAATCTGGATGCCTCTGATTTATTTTTGTTGTTGTTGTTTTTGTTTTTAATGATTTTATTTGACAGAGAAACACAGCTAGAGAGGGAACACAAGCAGGGGGAGTGAGAGAGGGAGAATCAGGCTTCCTGCCAAACAGGGAGCCCAATGTGGGGCTCAGTCTCAGGACTCTGGGACCATGACCTGAGCCAAAGGCAGACACCTAATGACTGAGCCACACAGGTGCCTCTATTTATTTATTTTTAAAGATTTTATTTTATTTGAAAGAGTGAGCGGGAGAGAGTACACAAGCATGGGCAGAGGGAGAGGAAAAGGGAGAAGCAGACTTACCTGCTGAGCTGCCTGCCACTCTGCCTACTTGTGCTCTCTCTCTATCTCTTTGTCAAAAAAATAAAATCTTAAAAAAAAAAAAAAACCATCTCAACTCTCTTAAGGGGAACCTTCCTACACTGTAGGTGGGAATGCAAACCAGTGCAGCCACTCTGGAAAACAGTATGGAGGTTCCTCAAAAAGTTGAAAATAGAGCTACCCTATGACCCAGCAATTGCACTCCTGGGTATCTAACCTAAAGATACAAATGTAGTGATCTGAAGGGGCATGTGCACACGAATGTTTATAGCAGCAATGTCCAAAATAGCCAAACTATGGAAAGAACCTAAATGTCCATCAACAGATGAATGGATAAAGAAGATGTGGTGTGTATATATATACAATGGAATATTATGTAGCCATCAAAAAACCAAAATCTTGCCTTTTGCAATGACATGGTTGGAACTAGAGGGTATTATGCTGAGTGAAATAAGTCAATCAGATAAAGACAATTATCATATGATCTCTCTGATATGAGGAAATTGAACGGCAGAGTGGGGGGTGTTATGGGGGGAAGAGAGGGAAAAATGAAACAAGATGGGACCAGGGAGGGAGACAAACCATAAGAGATTCAATCTCAGGAAACAAACTGAAGGTGGCTGGGGGGGGGGGGGGGGAGATAGGGTGGATGGGTGATGGACACTGGTGGAGAGGGTATGTGTTGTGGTGAGCGCTGTGAGTTGTGTAAGACTGATGATTCACAGACCTGTACCCCTGAAGCAAACAATACATTATATGTTAATAAAAATCAAACAATCAATTAATTAAAATAAAATATATTTCAAATCTGGAACTGTTAAAACATGAAAAAATGTACCATAGAAGAATTAAAAAGAGATATTGTCGGGGGCGGTGCATGATCCGCCCCTCCCGCCATGCCCAAGCCACCAGGAACTTTGGAGGTACCTGTGAATGTGAATGAAAGTCCCTCCGGGCTTTCCCTGCCTAGAATCTGGAAAGCCACATACCTTGTGGGCTGGGGCAATATGTCCTTTGTGTCCCTGGGATGTGTGCTTGGGCAAGTGCTCATCCAAGGCACATTGTTCCATTTAATCCTCCTCCGGATAATCATATCTCCTCTGTATCTATTATCTGCATTCCTTGCTCTCTCTGCCTCAATGGTCTCAGCTTCTGTGGATTTAAGTAATCACTCTGCACCCTGCAGTAACAATACTGACCCTATCTCTAGGGCAAGGTGCAAAAGCAGTTAAAGATCTATTTGACACAGACCTGGATGATCAGCAGGCTGTGCTGATGTGGCACAATTGTTTTCACTGTTTAATGGAAAACTATAGCCTTTAGTTTGGTCTCATGAGCTTACCTTAGTTATACAAAATAACTTAACTTCGAAAAGCCCACACACGTCAGACTTGGTGCATAGCTCTTTGGTCCAAGTTGATAAATCTGTACATTGGAATTGTGAAGGGTGATGGGAAAGAATGCTAGGAGGGGTGACACAAAGGTGGTGTGAGTCTATTCACAAACTTCCCTTTGTTCCTGACCTTCACTTATACTATGTGTTTATAACACTTTCCTTTATAGTGGAAATCAGTAGTTGATAATTATAACCTGTATAGATACACTTTGATTGAGACTATTATCAATACCAATATACTTAATAGTTTATATGTAATATACTTAATAGTTTAAATGTAGTTACTTAAAGTTTCCACGACCACCCATTCACCTTTTGTCTGTGTGACCACTCTGCCTTGCACGGTCAGAGGAGAAGACATTCCATTGAGATAAGACAGACAGAATCAACTGTTTGCCTAAAGTTAGACTGATGTGACTGCCAGTGGACCAAGGTCTGTTTCTGCCCACAATTAGGGATGCTCTGTCCTAAGTTTATGGCACCTGAATGGCGCCGATGTCTTGGGAAATTTATGATGGGAAACCTGAAAGAAGTCTGTGTAAGGTCTTACAAATCTCTCTTATCATACACCCTCCCCTCAAGAAGAGCTGTTAACTAAAAAGCTTTAAATAAAGAACCCTGAAGACACAGTCTTCAGGAGAGAAGGAGAGAAGGAGAGAGGAAAGGAGGAGACAGCAGGAGCTGCCCACCACTCTTCGCGTCTGGTCTCCTCATATCGCCGACTCCATCACCACCTTCAGGGAACCCTGACCGACCGATGCCGGGGCCGGCTCCCGGCAAGATATAATTCTTTCCACTGTCACTGGATAGCTCCTCTGAGTGTCTTATCAGCACTTTGAACTCAGAGTGTCTGAAACTAGATACATCTTCTTGTCTGAACACCAGCTTTTCAGTTACCCATGCTCTCAGCTCATAGCACTACTCAGTCCTCCAATCCAGAAACATAGTGTTCATCTTAGATACCTTTACTCTCCACTTTGCCCCCTCTTTCATCTGATTGGCCATGCAATTTTTTTGATTCTACCACAGAGGTGGAGAGCTCCCTCATTTGTCCATCGCTCTAAATCTTCACTACCACTTGCCATCATACAGACTATTCTCAATTCTTGCATGAACTGTGGTAACAATGTCTTAACTGGTCTCTTTGACATCAATCTCTCCCCCTTTAATATACCATCACAGTGCCAACAGTTATCTTCCTATAACATCAATTTGATTACGTCTGATAGAGTCAGAGATATCAGATGTGAAAGCAAGCACTAAGGCTTCATGCTTAAGTCTTTTCATTCTCTCATGATAGTTGTAGTCCCATATTCTTCTTTTTTTTTTAAAGATTTTATTTATATATTTGAGAGAGGCAGCATGCATGTCCACAAGCCAGGGCAGGGGCAGAGGGAGAGGGAGAAGCAGACTCCTTAGTTAGCAGGGAGCCCGATGTGGGGCTGATCCCAGGACCCTGGATTGTGACCTAAGCTGAAGGCAGATGCTGCCTAAGCAACTGAGTCCCCCAGGCTCCCTTCCCCACATACTTCTAAAATGCCCCATGGATGAGACATAGGAAATGGAGTGATGCAAAATGATTTTTGAGGCTATTAGAAATAGGAAGACAAAGCAATAAAACATTAATCTGATGATCTCGTTTGGTGCTTGGATCAGGCAGATTCGGACAGGACATCTGTGACTTGGAGAGAGAATTGAGGGCTTCAGTCACATAGTCAAGATCAAGTTTTATATTTAACATGGTTTTCTTAAATTTTGCACCTCCTACTGGCCTCACACCCCAGGTTGCCACAATGTGTAGGGATAAATCTAGAGGTAGAATCACCACGAATTAGAATTTTTCCGTGTCTCAGTGTTTAGACTTCGAAGTCTGCTAGGAACTTCCCTGGTACCTGAGTTGCCAATCAGCTCCAAGTGCAGTTCTAGCTGAGACTACCAATGCCGTGAAACCAAGGTCACGCAGTAGAGGAAAAGCCTTCTCCATTTGAATCCAAGCTTCTAAACTACTTTTGGTTCCTCAGTACCTAATAGATAAAGTCTAACTTCTTAGCTACACATCCAGAGCCCTTTATAATCTCTCTCCTATCAAACTCCCCAGTCTAACCTGCTCACATCCCCTCCCATATATCGTATGCTCCAGCTGCAACAGATGTTTCCCTGCTCTCTGAAGACTTCACACCCTTTTGCAACCCCAAGCCTTTGCCTGTCCTCTTTATTCTCTCTGCCTAGAATGCACTTCTACCCCTTTTATGACTAGCAGACTCTTCCATCCATACCCACAATATACACAGTACACAGGCCCTGTGTCACCACCTCCGGGAAACCGTCCCCAAATTTTCTAGGCATTTGCATTTCATACGGATATTTTAGCATTTATCAAACTTGTGTTTCCCTTCCTCTTGAGCTTCTGAAAGGCAGAGTATTTATAATACTATAATCCTAATGTTGGTATAGTGGGTACTCCATGAATATTTGTGGAATCTTAAGTGAATTGCAACGTACAACACCAAGAATGAACTTGAATGTGAACTATGGACTCTGGATGATGATAGTGTGTCCATGTAGGCTCATCAATTGTAACAAATTTACCGCTCTGGTGGGGAATCTCTGTACCTTCTTAATTTTGCTATGAACCTCAAACTGTTCTAAAAATAGTCTTTATGAATGAGTAAATTGCAAGTATGTGCATTTTGTTTTTCTGTCATACTAAAGAGAGTTTCAGTCGTCACATGATATGGGTGAACTCTGATGTGTGTGCTTGTGTTGGCTTATGTACCCGTCCATGGCTACTAAGGTTCTACCTGATACTGATCAACTTCCGTGAAAGCACATGATTGATCTTCAGATGAAGACTGAGGGAAGCTGTGTGATTTCAGGTAAGAACGGGAATAGACCTGCAGCAAGAGTTTTCTGTGGAAAGCATCTGGTTAGAGGCATTTGATTATTTTGGGCATTGAGTCATTTCCACATACCCCTTCACTTGATCCCCCAGATGGTTCTAAGGTGTTGCACCTGGCTCCATTTTCTCTCTCCTCAAATAATCTGGGTTTGTGTTTGTGTTTTTGTTTTTTAATGAAAAGAGTCTCACTCCCCTCCTCCCTTTTTTAAAGGGTCTCACTGGCCAAATCAGAAACAGGAAAGCAGGTGCTAGGACATCAGGAAGCCATTTAGCTTGCCATATCTCCATTCTGAGTCTTTGGCAATGACTTTATACTTACCTTCTTAGAGGAGGTATAGGCAAACAGATGATACATTATGTTTACAAGTCCAAGACTTGCTTTAGAGCATTTTGTTTTTTAATGTATAAAAAGAAGGGGAGCGGCAAGGGAGCTCTCTGAATAATGCAGTTATAAAAACAAAAGCCTTAATCATCTGTCTCCATCAGGCAAAATTCGGGATGAATAATCTAAATAATTTCCTTATTACTTCATGTCATTATGGATGTGAGCCAATCAAATAAACCCATTTCCTTTCATTTAGCTTCCTTTCAGCTTGAGAAATGGTGTACTCAATTTAATGCACTGTTGGAAAGCTGAACAATCTCTTCTAATTTCCTGATTTCAGCTCCACTCAACAAACATTTATGGAGCACCTACTGTGTGCCAGGAACTGCATTTTAAAATTTAAATGAGTCAGATTGAATATCTCAGTCGTGTATTTTCATGACTCTATACCTTTGTCAAACAATTATGAATGTACATATTTAGTTGAAAGGCTAATGGCATCATAACAAGCAGGCAATTTTAACCCAGCTGCATGACAATTAAAACAACTGAAGTTGATTTTATCAAACTTGGCCCTTAGACAGGGAGCAATTTTCAGGCTGGCTTGTGCACCAGGAGCAAAGCTTCTAGCTCCAACCTTCCCTTCCCCTCCTCAAAAATAGCTGAATCAAAAAAAAAAAAAAAAAATATATATATATATATATATATATATATATATATATATATAATAGCTGAATCCTGAGCCTTCTGTCGGAAGCTTGGGAGTCAACTTTACTATTGAATAAATAAAGCCAAATTTTTGTCTGTGTGCTCATGTAGGTATGCCACAACTAGTGAAACTAGCTTCTGAATGGTAAACAGCCCACACATTCCTAAGATTTGTTGTTGCCATCATTTGCTGGACTCCCCACCTGCTGCTTGTTTTCTCCAGTTGGGGATTTCTGCCCATCCCTAACCCTGTGATTTTTGCCCCCTACCCTGCCTTCAATTCATCAAGCATTGGGTTCACCAAGTTTCCCTTAGACATTGACCTTGGATCCCTTTCCCAGAGTAGGCCAGCCGCTTGCTGCTCTTGTTTGAACTCTGTGCATACACACAGGGCCCTTCTAAAATCCATTTTCTCAAAAACAAACAAAGAAATTAATTAATTAAAAAATAAAAACAAAATCCATTTTCATTTTCTCTCTGATGACCCCAAACTAACAAATACTCCATTCAGTAAATGAACGTTGAACTGTCCTTCCAATTCTTGTTCTACCATGTACGGCAAAATGGTGAAGTCCACAGAATTTCTTGGTGAGTCCCTCCCACTTGTCATTCTGGAAGCCATTCCTTTCTGTTTTGCTCCATACTCAGACTCTTGGTGTCCTCAGCCTGCTCGTATTTCTCCTTTCCCAAGTAGGCAAATGATGGTTTCATTCATACTCAGGTACAGAGCCTTCTGTGACACTTCTTTGAGGCAGGTTTGTATTTTGAAGGAACTATAAGGGCTATGAAAATCCTCCAAGAACAGAGTACACATTTAGCAGGAGAATTCCATCCATTCAGATAAGGCACTTATGCTTGAGGGCGTTATCCAGACACTCCACAAAATATTACAGTTTGGTGGCCCAGCAGCTTTTAGCATTGGGACAAAATACTTAGATGGGCTTTCAACAACCCCCCCACCCCCCTCCCCCGCAATAAAAGGAGATTGCCAAGCCATGATGTCAGCAAGGCCATGACTTGGCCCAGTAGATCTCTAATTTTTACCGAGAAGTGACTAACTTGGTGACTAACTTAAACTTTCTGAATTAAAATGCGTTTTTTAAAAAAGATTTTATTTGTTTATTTGACAGAGAGAAACACAGCCAGAGAGGGAATACAAACAAGGGGAGTGAGAGAGGGAGAAGGGAGCCCAATGCGGGGCTCGATCCTGGGACTCTGGGATTATGACCCAAGCTGAAGGCAGATACTTAATGACTGAGCCACCCAGGTGCCCCAAAATGCTCTTATTTTTTAATAAAATAAAACATGTACATAAAATATGTATGCATATAAAGTAATCAAAATAAAAGAAACATACAGACACCACTAATTCTAGGCTATTAAGTATTGCCAATTTCTCTGACTTTCTCTCTAACCTTCTGCCTAGCAGTTGTCCCTTCCTCCTAACCAAGAAAACTAACATCCTGAATTACATATTCATCATTCCAGTGTTTTCCTTCATAGGTTTCCCACATATATACCTCTTAAAAATACATAGTTTACTTTTCTCATGTCTTTGACTTTATGTAAACAGAATCACCCAGTATGTATTCTCCCATGACCTGTTGCAATTCTGGTTCATTTATTTTCTTTGCTTTATAGAATTGGACTGTGTGATCTCCACAATTTATTCATTCTCCAGTGTTTGGCATTGTGATATTTCTGCTTGCCTGTTTGATTAATTTTTTGTTTTTTTATCTACTACAGGAGCTTTCATGAATATGTTTCTTGGTGCACATTTCTAATAGCTTTTTTTTTTCAGGGTCTGTAATAGAAATGTAAATTCTGGGTCATATGTTAAGCCTAGGTACTATAGGTACTACTTTATTAGGTAAGGCCAAATGGTTTTCTAGAGTACTTGTACCAATTTAAACTCCATTACAATGTAAAGAACTAAGTTCAGGGGCTTGCCTGCGTGGCTAAATCTGTTAAGCATCTGCCTTAGACTTAAGTCATGATCTCTGGTCTTGGGATTGAGCCCCATGTCAGGTTCTCTGCTCAGCGGGGAGCCTACTTCTCCCTCTCCCTCTGTTCTTCCCCCCTGTTCATGCTCATACTCTCTCTCAAATAAATAAATAAGCTTTTGTTTGAAAGCATTAAAAAAAACTAAGTTCATAAGGGTCTTTGTGGAAAATAAATACAACTAGTGGTAACTATCTACCCAACAACCATATTCGTCCACAAAGTAGACTACAACTCTCAGTCACCCAGATGTCTAAGGCCACTCTATCTCGCTTCATATCTCATAGCTACAGCTGCTGGGAATACTCCATCATTCAGAAAATCATACAGTATAAAGGCCCACGAGAAGGCATGATTTGTTTTCTGCATTATAACCCTGGAAAGAAAAAAAAAAGTAGGTGACTGAGGAAAAATTCAACACAACAATCCTCCTCCACAATCCTGTTCCATCCATTGCATTGCTTGGCTTTTTTGCATTTTCATTTTGTGACAAAACACTTCAATGTATGCGTGACCATTTCAATGAAAATTTTCAAATATACTAAACCACACACACACACACACACACACACACACACACACACACACTGGGCACCCGTGTATTCACCACACAGATTTAATAAATGTTTGCATTTTGCATATTTTTCTTAAGGGTAGATAGATACTAAAATTATTCTAGTACCAATTCCAACTCGTGCGGGTCCCTATACCAACAAGAAATTCTCGATACCAGCTGGGTTTCCTACAGTTTAACTCCATTGTGACAGGATCTATGCAGAGAGAGCATCAGATTCCATAGGTTCAGCTCTCAGTCCTCTAAGACTGCCCTCCCACCCTACCTTAGATCCCAATTACAAGCCCAGGTTTTCACCTATGATTCTGACCAGTAGCATCTGGCTGCAGACTGAAGATACCAGTGATTCCCTCTCTGTTGAATTAATTTCTTAGACTGGCTCACAAAACTCAGAAAAACATGCTCTGTAGGGCAAGGTATGTGAGGAGGGGTGTGGAGCTTCCATGTTTTCTCCAAGGGCTCTGTTCTCCCTAAATATACAAGTGCTCACCAATCGGGAAACTCTCCAAAATGCATCCATTTGTTTTTTTATGGAGGTTGGGTTACATAGGCACAATTGATTGAAGTTCTAGATCATTGGTGACTGGACTCAGTTTTCACCCTCTCCATCCCTTTCCAGGGATCAGAGTGTAAGACTGAAAGGTCCAACTCTCTAATCCTGTGGTTGGCTCCACTGGAACCCAGTCCCCATCCTTGGGTGCTTTCCAAGAGTCACCTCATTAACACCTCATAAACAGACCATGATGTTCTCATCACTTGGACAATTCCAAGGGTTTTAGGAGCCCTGTGCAGGAAATGGGGAAGAAGACCAAACATATATTATTATAAATCACAATGTCATAAATAGATATGAAATAAAATATTTCAATAAAAATGAAGCCCCTGTAGAGCACCTGGCTATCTCAGTCAGTAGAGCATGTGACTCTTCATCTGATGGGGGGGTCATGAGTTTGAGCCCCACATGGGCATAGAGGTTACTTAAAAAAAGGGAAACCCCTCAGTGATCCCCTCCTATTCACTTTCCTCCCACCTGTCTCCCCAGAAGCAGCCTTTCTCCTGAAGTGGTTGTGTAGCCTTTTTATATATAGTCACACATGTAAGTGCTCAGAAACAATAGATAACCTTCCATTCATTCCAAAACCTTACATAAACTGCATTGTATCTATCACTTGATCATATATTTTTATTTTTTATTTTTTAAGATTTTTATTTATTTATTTGACAGCAAGAGAGAGGGAACACAAGCAGGGGGAATGGGAGAGGGAGAAGCAGGCTTCCCGCAGAGCAGGGAGCCCAATGTGGGGCTCGATCCCAGGACCCCAAGGTCATGACCTAAGCTGAAGGCAGCCACTCAACAGACTGAGCCACCCAGGTACCCGAAAATATATTTTTAACTTCAACATTAGGTTTCTGACAACTATCCAGATAGTATACCATTACCTCTTTGTTCCTCCTTCTATATGATTCCTTTATGTGAGTAAGCCGCAATTGATTTATACTCCTATTTAAATGAGGTTTTTTGTTCTTCACGTACTACATTTCACTGTATTAAGCAATGTTGCAATGAAGACATTAGCGCACTTCCAAATGCATGTGTATGAAAGCTTTCACTGATATACCCAGGGGCGGAATGACAGGCTTGCAGAGTAAGAAAATTTTTTACCTGGCTGTGCCGGTACACACTTTCTCCAGAAGCATATGCACATTCCCCCTCCCTCTCCTTAACAACACGTCCTTTATCAGGTGTGTATCATAACAGAATGGGTGCTGGCAGTCTGAGAAAAGGCTAGAGAGTAGGCAAGGGCTAGATCCCAAACTGACTTACAGAACATACTAGAAAACATGGATCCTATCCCCAGAGCCCAGTGAATGGTTTTCATCAGGAGAAAGTAATGATCATGTTCTTTTTAGAAAGATCTCAGGAAGCGGTACGGTAGATGGATTGGGGTGGGAAGCCTGGCTTTAGGGGAGGACTTTGGAGGAGGTGGGGATTGAGAGTTACCCAAATTTTACTCACTTTGTTTTGTTTTTCAATGAAAAGGCTAAACTTTCCTTTCCATATTAATTGATTTTCCTCTAGTGTCACTTCAAGGTCATGGAGTTCTAGCCTAAAGGAAAAGAGAACAGGTTTTGTATCCATTGTCTGGCAGTTTTATAAAGGACACATACTGTGCAGAAGAGACATACAGCCTCTGTCAATTGCACAAACCAATAAACACACCTTTATTGCTAATTACCATTTTCTTTTTGTGCTACTGTTTGCCAAATGGCAATGAAAGCTGAAGCACAGATGCTCATTAACATCCTTATTGATTTACTGATCAGCGCTGACAGTTTAATAAGCTTAGGACTCAACCCAAAGATTATTTGTCACCACATTTTGGGGGCAAAATGTTTTCTCACCTCTTGAACTAAACAGCCTGTCCAGTTTTATAAAAATTGCATCAAAAATATCAGTGTTCTGGAGTCAAGATGGCGGAAGGCCAGGTGACCACATTTCGGGGAGTTCCCTGAAGAGAGCTGAATTCCAGCAAAAAAAAAACACTACAAGACCACCGTGAACACCCAAGAAACCAGCCTGAAACGTGATATTTCCCACTTCTGGACCGCCACGAGAGACAAAGAACAAGACAAAAAGGTAGAAACAAATAAGAGGGTCTGGAGGCTTGCCCCCAGAGACAGGGGAGTGGGGGAGGAAGCCCGCAGAGCTGAATCATTGAAAGCAAATACCCCAAAACGAAAGTGCTCTGTGAGTGAGGAATAACAGCAGATTACGGCCTGAATCGGGGCTAGACAGAAACAGGAACACAGCGGAGCCCGGGGCAAGGCAAGGAGACTTTTTAAAATTTTTTTTTCTTTTCCCGGCGCCCCGGCACGCCCCCGCTGCCACCGCCGCCCGGCGCCACAGCGCGCGCCCGCCGCCGCCGCCGCCGCACAGCGCCCCGGCGCCGCCGCAGCTGCCGAAAAGCAGCGGGCATGGATTCTATTTTTACGTCGCTGCCCTTTTCTCCAGTTTTTCTCCACACCGAGGGCCGCGCGCAGACCCCCCCAGGGAAGGTGTTTTTACAGACTTGCATGGGATTGGAGAGTCCGTGCGTCCCAGGGCGCAGACAAAGTCACGCGATCCAAAAGGAGTTGTGGCTTTGAGGTGCGGGAGTGAAACGACAAGCGGGAACGGGGGCAGAAATCAATACAACATCTGCGCCTGCCCGGCTGTGACAGACTGCCAACTGGGAGGCGGGAAAGAGCCCCTCTCTGTGTAGAGGCTCTCTATGGGAGGGAGGTCTGGGCGCAGACATCTTGCTCCAAGGGACTGAAACGGAACGGCACACCTCGCCCCCAGAAAGCATGCCAGAAGCTCAGGAGGACAACATTCCAATGCAAAACCCCAAATCGGGGGGAAAGGCAATTTATTAAACTCCTGGCACTGACTACAAGTACCAAAAGCCCTACAACTCAATGATACAGTTTTCCACCTCATTTACGGTTTTAAACTTCTTTCTGTTTTTACTTTTAAAGCTTCCACTTTAAGCTTAAAAATACATTCTCATGGTTTTTCTTCTTTCAATTTTTAGCCCCCTTCTTATCACAACGTGATACCCAAAACAACACCCCATAACATTTTTTATTTTTCTTTTTTCTTTTTTAATTTTTTTAATTTTTTAATTTTTTTAATTTTATTTTTTTCTCTTTTTTACCCTGAAATTCTTTCAAACATACCCCTGTATCTTCTGCTTTTGTTGTTGCCTCTTGTTTCCCTATTCGCTCTCTCTGTTTTTCCCTTTCACCTCTTCTCTTTCCTTTATTCTCTCTTTTACGTGTACATGTAGATACAAGCTTCAAGTCAATCCCACATCCCTATTCAATACTACCCCTATATACAATTAGTTCTAATCCCCCTATATCTTTTGAAAGTGGGCTCCTGCAACAATAACAATAAGACAAACTCGGGAGCGTCTGAAACGCATTCCTTGCCCACAGGGAGTGTCTGCCCTCACCTTCCCACTCTAGTTTGTCAGTGTGTCTGTGTAATTGTCTTTGCTTTTATATTATATAAATACTGGTCTGGGGGTCATATAGGTTGGACTTGCTTTTTGATCTCTTCATTTACCCTTGATAACCCTTTTCTTTACCCCGTAACAGTTTTGTACCATATAAATCCTATTACAGGGCCCTGCTCTGGCAGGGGTTTCTTTTCTTGCTTCCTCTCTTCCGTTTTCTTTTTTCTTTCTCCTCCCTTTTCGGTGGTGAACTCTGGTTGCTCCAAAATCTTCCAACAACCGATCCACCTAGATAGTGGCTGATGTATCTAGCCATACACCCCCTCAACCACTCCTCGCCACAATGACTTGGAGAAGGAACACCCAACAGAGGAAGAACCCCGGGGACTGCAACCTCAGTCACAGAATTACTGGAAATGAACATAAACAATATGACAGATATGGAATTCAGGGCACCAATAGTCAACTTAGAAAAGAACATTAGTCTCAAAGTGGAAGCCATAGTAACAGAAGTGAAAGCTGAGATTAGAAAGGCATTAGATGAGATGCAATCTAATTTAAATATGCTAACAGCCAGAGTAAGTGAAGCTGAAGATCGTATCAGTGATTTAGAAGACACACGGAATAAGAAGGAGCAAGAGAAGTCTTGAGGCAAACAACTAAAATCCAAAAAAAACAGAATAAGGGAAATGAATGATGCCATGAAACGCTCCAATATCATAATTATTGGAATCCCTGAAGGAATTGAGAGAGAGAGAAGCCTAGAAAATATTGTTGAACAAATCATGGATGAAAATTTCCCAAATCTGAGGAATGAAACAAATGTTCATGTCCTAGACGTAGAGAGGACAGCCCACAAGATCAATGAGGCCAGAAAAACTTCCAGGCACATAATAGTTAAATTCTTGAATCATAAAACCAAAGAATATGTCTTAAGGGCAGCTAGGGGAAAGCAATCACTTACCTATAGAGGGAGGACCATTAGAATAACGTCAGACCTTTCCACAGAAACCTGGCATGTCAGAATGGGCTGGCAAGACATAATCAGGAAGTTACAAGACAAAAATATGCAACCAAGTATAATGTATCCAGCAAGGTTGACTTTCAAAATGGAAGGAGAAATAAAGAGCTTCCAAGACCCCCAAGGTCTAAAAGATTATGCAACCACGGAGCCAGCACTACAAGAAATACTAAGAGGGGTTCTTTAGAGGAGAAACAAACCCAAGAGTGACACAAAACAGAAATATACAGAGGTAACTTATAGAAACATGAACTCCAGAGGCAACATGATGTCAATACAAACATATCTATCAATAATCAGCCTCAATGTGAACGGCCTAAATGCTCCAATAAAAAGACACAGGGTTGCAGACTGGATAAAACGACAGGACCCATCCATATGCTGTCTACAAGAGACTCATCTTGAATCGAAAGACACTTCCAAATTGAAAGTGAGGGAATGGAAGACCATCTTTCAGGCCAATGGACCCCAAAAGAAAGCCAGGGTAGCTATTCTCATATCAGACAAATTGGATTTTAGTCTAAAGACTGTAGTCAAAGACACAGAAGGACACTACATCATTCTGAAAGGGTCTATACACCAAGAGATCTAACAATTGTAAATATTTATGCCCCTAACATGGGAGCAGCCAACTACATAAGCCAACTGTTAAACAAAATAAAGAATCATATTGATGCCAATACACTAATCGTAGGAGATCTTAACACACCACTCTCAGTAATGGACAGATCATCTAAACAGAAAATCAACAAAGAATCAAGAGCCTTGATGACACATTGGACCAGGTGGATCTCATAGACATGTTCAGAACATTTCACCCCAAAACAGCAGAATACTCATTCTTCTCAAGTGCACATGGAAATTTTTCCAGAATAGACCATATACTAGGTCACAAATCAGGGCTCAACTGATACCAGAAGATTGAAATTATTCCCTGCATATTCTCTGACCACAATGCCATGAAACTGGAACTCAATCACCATAAAAAGTTCAGGAGAAAATCAAACACTTGGAAGCTAAAGACGAGCCTACTCAGGAATATGTGGATCAATCAAGAAATCAAAGAAGAACTGAAACACTTCATGGAAAGCAATGAGAATGAAGATACATCAATCCAAAACCTATGGGATACAGCAAAGGCCGTCCTAAGGGAGAAATTCATAGCCATCCAAGCCTCACTCAAAAAAATCGAAAAATCCCCAATACACCAACTTTCATTACACCTTAAAGAACTGGAAAATCAACAAAAAATTAAACCAACCCCCCACACAAGGCGGGAAATAATAAAGATTACAGTAGAGATGAATGAATCAGAAACTAGAGATACAGTAGAACGCATCAACGAAACTAGAAGCTGGTTCTTTGAAAGAATCAATAAGATCGATAAACCATTGGCCAAACTAACCCAAAAGAAAAGGGAGAAGACCCAAATTAACAAAATCATGAATGAAAGGGGAGAGATCATGACTAACACCAAGGAAATAGAAAAAATCATCAAAAATTACTATCAACAATTATATGCCAATAAGTTTAACAACCTAGAAGAGATGGATACATTCCTAGAAACCTATAAGCTCCCAAGACTGAAACAGGAAGACATTGACGATCTGAATAGACCTATATCTAGTAACGAGATCGAAGCAGTGATCAAAAACCTCCCCAAAAACAAGAGTCCAGGCCCAGACGGATTCCCTGGGGAATTCTACCAAACATTCAAAGAAGAAATAACACCTATTCTCCTGAAGCTCTTTCAAAAAATAGAAACGGAAGG
>PITA01025184.1:0-18416 GCA_004023965.1 Spilogale gracilis
CCTGCAGGACTACCCTCACAAGATCACCGTGAGGACAAAATGACACTAAGCCTGTACAGTAACAGAGCCTATCAAAAACAATAAAGCTTGTTTCAGATGCTATAATGAGTAATGAGGCTTGTCCTGCTGTAGAGCGGACAGGCTTAACTCATGGGCTCTGAATCTTGGACTGCTTACAGAGAAAGGGTCAAGAAGATGTGTGGGAGGTTGGACTAGGTGATCTCTAAGATACCTTACTGATTTGGGCTGTTGTGAATGATGCTGCAATGAACATGAGAGTGTACCTATCTCTTTGAGATCCTGATTTCATTTCCTTTGGATACGAACCCTGAGGTGGTATTCCTGGATCATATGATCTGTTTCTAAGTTTTCTGAAGAATCTCCATATCGTTTTCCATAGTGACTGCACCAATAGTGTGCAGGGTTTTCCTTCTCTCCCTATTCTTGTCTTATCTTTTTGAGCTCTTATCTTTTTGATGATAGACATCCTAACAGGTATGGGGTAATATCTCATTGTGGGTTTGATTTACAGTTCCCTGATGATTAGTGATATTGAGCACCTTTTCATTTACTTGTTGGCCATTTGTGTGTCTTCTTTGGGAAAATGTCTATTCAAGTCCCTTGCCAAATTTTTATCAGACTTTTTTCCCTCCTGAGTTGTATGAGTTCCTTTTATATTTTTGATAGTGACCTTTTGCCAGATGTATAGTTTGCAAATATTTTCTGCTATTCCATAGATTGATTTTTCATTTCATTGTTTCCTTTGCTGTGTACAACCTGTGTCTATTGACAGATAAATGTATAAACAAAATGTGAAATATGTATATATAAAATGTACATACACACACATATATATATATATCATATATAATGGTCTATTTTTTTTATCTTAAAAAAGAAGAAAATCCTACCACTTGTGAAAACATAGATGAACCTGGAGGATATTCTGGCTTACATGAAATAAGGCAGACACAGAAAGACACGTACTGTAGGATCTCACTCATGAATGGAATTAAAACAAAATTAAACTCAGAAACTTGAAAGATGGCAGAAGGCCAGGTGACCCCATTTCAGGGAGTCCCCTGAAGTGTGCTTAATTCCTGCAAAAAACACTACAATAACACTGTGAGCACCCATGAAATCAGCCTGAAATGTAGTATTTCACACTTCTGGATCACTATGGGGGACGAGCATCGGCAAAGAGGTAGAGTGGAGTGGGAGTGATCAGAGGGATATCCAAAGACAAGGGGTGCGGGGGAGGAAGCCCACAGAGGCGACCCATTGGAAGGCAATACCCCAGCACAAAAGTGTTCTGTGTTCGGGGAACAACAGCAGTTTACGGTCTGATTCAAAGCAAACAAAAACGGCATGCCTGAGGGGCAGCCAGGGAAACAGGGATACAGATCTGTGGAGAGAAAGTGCGCCCCAGTGCCCCATGAGGGAACCCAGTGAAGCGGAGTCTATTTTTCTGCCACTATTTTCCTTTTTTTTTTTTTCCTTTCCTCCGCTGCTTTTCTCTGCCGCTTCTCTCCACCCCGTGGGCCAGGCACAGAACCCCCAAGAAGGCAATTTTGCAGACTTAAGTGCAACCTGCGGGGCCGCAGGACCTCAGTCCCTCCTGTGTGGGGGTCACCAGTAACTCCCTGTGCACAGACAAGGTCACATGACCCAAAATCAGTTGCGGTGTCTGTGGCGCGGGAGCGAAACAACAAGTGGGGGATTTGGACAGGAATCAAACCAGCGTCTGCGCCTGCCTGGCTGTGACAGGTGGCCAAGGGAGAGAATACAGGGAGAGGCTATGGGCTCCCCCATCGTCCAGACAGTTGCTAATTAGGGGCTCTCTCTGGGAAGGTCTGGGCACAGACATCTTGCTCCTACCTGACTTCCTGAACAGCTGCAAAAGGCTGCAAAAGAGAAACCCTCCAGAGGACTAAAGCCTGACAACCTGGTTGCCATGGCCCCCAGTCCCTAGGAAGAGGGCGGAGCGATGCAGCCCAGGTAGATGGGACTGAGAACAGTGTGGCAGGCCCCGCCCCCAGAAGGCAAGCCAGAAGCACAGGAGGACAACACCCAAACTGTAAAACCCCATTAAGCTCCTGGTACTACCCCAAAAGTTGTACACTTCATAGATATTTTTTTTCACCTTATTTGCTTTTTTAACTTTTTTCTATTTTTACTTTTAAAGTTTCCACTTTAAACTTAAAAATTCATTCTAATGATTTTTGTTCTTTTAATTTAACCCACTTTTTATCACAATGTGATATTTAATACAACACTCCATACTAATTTTTTTCAAACACATACCTGTGTTTTCTGTTGTTGTTGCTTCTCCTTTGTTTGTTTGTTTTCTGTTTTTCCATTTTTTCTCTCTTCCTTCCTCTATTTTTTCTGTTAAATATACATATAGTTATAAGCTTCAAGGTAATCCTGCATCCTTATTCAATACCACCCCGATATACAAACCAGTTCTAATATCCCTATATCTTTAGAAAGTGGACTCCCCTATCAATAACAAGACAAACCTGGGAGGATCTGAAATATTTTCCTTGCCCACAAGGAGTGTCCGCCCTCACCTTCCCACTCTAGTCTGTCACTGTTTCTGTGTAATTGTTTTGTCTTTGTATTATATAAATACTGGTCTTGGGGGTCATTTGGGTCGGGCTTAGCTTTAGATCTCTTCATTTACTCTTTATGGTCTTTTTCTTTACCCTGTAATAGTTTTGTACCATATAAATCCTACCACTGGGCCCCACTCTGGCAGGGATTTTTCCTTGTTTTCTTTCTGCCCTTCTCTTTTTTCTTCCTTCTTCCTTTTCGGTGGTGAATTCTGATTGCTCCAAAACCTTCCAGTGACCAATCCACCTGGATAGTGGCTGATATATTTAGCTATATACCCCCTCAACCACTCCTCACCATAATGATTTGGAGGAGGAACAACCAACAGAAGAAGAACCCTGAGACTGCAACCCTGGTCACAGAATTACTGGAAATGAACATAAACAATATGACAGAAATGGAATTCAGGGCAGCAATTGTCCAAGAAATGGCTAATTTGGAAAAGAACATCAGTCTCAAAATGGAAGCCCTAATAATAGAAGTGAAAGCCAAGGTTAGAAAGGCTATTAATGAAATGCAATCTAATTTTTTTTTAAAGATTTTATTTATTTGACAGAGAGAAACACAGCCAGAGAGGGAACACAAGCAGAGGGAGTGAGAGAGGGAGAAGCAGGCTTCCTGAAGAGCAGGGAGCCCGATGTGGGACTCGATTCCGGGTCTCGGGAATCATGGCCTGAGCCGAAGGCAGTTGCTTAACCAACTGAGCCACCCAGGAGCCCCAAGATGCAATCTAATTTAAATACGCTAACAGCTAAAGTGAAGCTGAAGATTGTATTAGTGATTTAGAAGACAGACGGATTAAGAAGGAGGAGCAAGAGAAGTCTTGGAGCAAAGAGCTAAAATCCCATGAAAACAGAATAAGGGAAATAAATGATGCCATGAAACGCTTCAATATCAGAATTATTGGAATCCCCAAAGGAGTTGAGAGAGAGAGAAGCCTAGAAGATATAGTTGAACATATCATGGATGAAAATTTCCCTAATCTGGGGACTGAAACTAATGTTCATGTCCTAGAGGCAGAGAGGACACCCCCCAAGATCAATGAGGTCAGAAAAATCTCCAGGCACATAATTGTGAAATTTGTGAATCATAAAACCAAAGAATATGACTTAAGGGCAGCTAGGGGGAAGCAATCCCTTACCTATAGAGGGGGGACCATCAGAATAACGTCAGACCTGTCCACAGAAACCTGGAAAACCAGAAAGGGCTGGTAAGACCTATTCAGGAAATTACATGAAAAAAAATATGCAACCAAGGATAATGTACCCAGCAAGGTTGACTTTCAGAATGGAAGGGAAAATAAAGAGCTTCCAGGACCGCCAAGGTCTAAAAGATCATGCAACCACCAAGCCAGCACTACAAGAGATACTAAGAGGGGTTTTATAAAAAAAATCAAACTCATAGTTAATAATACTGGATTATATACTTGAAAGTTGCTGGGAGTAGATCTCTAGTGTTCTGACCACACAGGTACAAATGGTTACTAGGCAAGGTGGTAGATATGCTAATAAGCTTGACTATGGTCATTATCTCATTATAATTTAAACCATCACCTAGTACATCTTAAAAAAATTAAAAATGGGGGCACCCCAGTGCCTTATTCAGTTAAGCCTCTAAGTTGGTCATGTTCTCAGAATCATGAGTTTGAACCCCACATGTGGCTCCAGGATTAGTAGCGAGACTGCTTGAGATTCTCTCTTGCCCTCTGCCCCTCCTGTGTGCTCACTCTCACAAATAAATAAATAAATCTTTAAAAAAGTTATGCTAAATAGAGAGGCCATAAGAGTAACTCAGGTATGGAAACTAATATTGGGGCAAAGAAAAGACTGGCAGCTCCTAAGACCCCTTTTCCTTCAGACTCAGTTCCTCATGGTAAATTGTAGAAAAGCAACTTATTGTGAGATGAAATCTCAATACTGGTGGGAGAACATTCAAACAAATTTACAATATCCCCTTTTACAGAATCTTCTTCATCCGCAGCCACGCCATCCAGAAATCCACCTCCACTGCCATTTTTGCAAGTGCTGTCTGGGGTCACTTAGAATCTTGAAACACTGAAAAAATAAAAAAATTAAGAAAAAAACTTACCTCCCCGAGGAGGAACTAAATTCTGAATATTACTGGTGTTACAAATCTCTTTCAACAATTTTTTATTTATAAGAAGTAGCTATAGAAATAACCATCTAAAATAGTTCTAATTTTCCTGAGTAAAGAAGAGAAAAGAGAATGAAAGTTGCTCAACGTATGGATGTAGAGACGTGTACTTATATTAGGGGCAAGTTGAAGAAAGCACAGGTAGACAGTGGAAATATACTGTTAATAACTCGGCTATTAAACCAGGTTCCTCTCTGCCCTAGCATTGCCCTAACCCAGAGATCTGCAGGTGTTTTCTTAAAGGACCAAAAGGTAAATATTTCAGGCCTTGTGAGGTACATGTAACCTGGAGCACAGCTGTTCAACTTTATTTTGTAGAGTGAAAGCAGCCATCAACATGAGAAATGGACAGGGAAGGCTATATTCCAATCAAATGTGATTTACAAAAACAAGTGGCAAGCTTGATACATGTTTCCTGGATAGATGCCAAGGTCAAAGATGGTTTCTGCCATGGGAATCTTAGAGTATGGATGGAGAAGGTGAGTGAAATTGGCACTTTCTCAAGCCAACAATGTACCTGGAATTTTCATAAACATAATCTCCCCAAATTTTCATAAACATTCTGAAAAGGGGGCTCATGACATTCAATTAACACCCATGAGGAAATCCCCAAAGTACTTCGCCAAAGGCACCTTGATGTAAATGGCAGTGGATTTGGAAATTATCTGAGTTCCAAAGCCTAATTTCTTTCCATCACTCTAACATGGGGAATCATCACACGTGATCATTAAAAGTAAGAATGCATAGAAGCTAAGAATGACTACAAAACAACAAAGGAGGTAAAGAATGAGAGTAACTCAAGTCCGTGGAAACAAAGGTGTTTTGTCATGAAGCTGGCTTAAAGAAAAAAAAATCATATGTAGCAGGTTAGTTTTTTATCTAGACAATGTTCCCACTCAAGAGCACAGGACCAAACTACCTTCCAGCATAGCCTCCACTGATTTGCACCAGTGAAAGGTAAATCAAGAGGCACTGAGAGATGGTCAGTGATTCCACTTCCCTAAGAGATACCTCTGCCCACTCAGGAGCAACATTTCCTTGTGTTCAAGGGCCCAGTGCCTTCCTCCCACTCTTCATTCACCCAGTCCTAGCGGTCCTGCATCCGTCTGTAAGAATTTAGAGGCAGGCATCCATAACTGAGCCCATACAAATAAGCCTCCAAATAACTCCTGCCCATTGAGCAAAGGCCAAAGTTTCAATGAAACTGTCTATTATCCTATATGATTCCCGTTGGGTAACAAAAGTATAGTAATGGTTAACGGAAAATTAGTCTGACCTAAAGCCACCTGTTTCTAATGAAAATCGAAGCCCCAAGTCCAGACCTCATTTATGATGAGGACTTTCACATATGTTATAAACAGAAGGTCTAGCAAGTGAAAAGATCTATAATAGACACAGGCAGTGAAATGCCCTTTGAAAAAATTGATTTGACCACACTGTACTTCCAACCAGAGGCATATATATTCACAGACTTTGTGGTGATACGCAATTTGTCAATGATTAAAGTTCACTACTTAGTAAATGACTAATATTAGGAGCTGCTTAGAGGAAGAAAATCCTCCTTGGGTTCTGTATTTTGAAGCAAATTTGCAACACATGGAAGTGTTGCCAGGATTGGGGAATAATGAAATTCAATCTACAATGTTCAGTGTAGGTGACCTTGATTTCTATATCTAAGAAAAATAAACCACTGTTTGCTTCATATGGAATTAGGTTTCTAAGACCTTGATCACCAGATTTGAACAACTGGTAACCATGTACCCTCCTCTACCAACATTACAGTATCTGAGGATATAACTCAGATTTCCATCTAGGAGTGATACCATTAATGAGCAAGAAGGCATAAGGATATTAAAAACTCCAGGATAGAGATATATATAAAGTTTCCCCAAGATTTATGGCACTCACTACATTCTGTACTACTAGGGATTGCTTGTATATAAATCCAGTGAAGAAATTTCCATCTTTGTTGACAAATATATCCCTGGAGGAATAGCCCCAGGAAAGCAATACTCTACTTCCCCATGACTCTGGGTAGTGCCCATCAATTGTGCTGCCTGTCTGGGTATTAGGGGCCCCAGAAATAATGAATTCCACTGAGAGAGTACATAGAATAAATAAAAGCTAAAATTAATCAAGATGTGAGCAGAGTTTCAATCAGGCAGCACAGGACTTGACAAGAGGGAAGTAAATATTATTGTAAGTCACATCAAACTCTGAAACAAATGAAATCCAAATCCAGAGAAACCGATTCCTGTTAGAGAAGGGGGAAGTTTGTGGGGAAAGGAGCTCTGAGGTTAACAGAGTTCTGAAGGGTCAGTCCATTCTCACCTCTGCCAAGAGATTTTCAGTGAGGGGGGAAAATAAAATCTTTAAGTGTGTAGGAATAGTTTTTATTCTTAAATATGGATAATTTTATAATCTTTCAGGCTTACCTTTAGAGAGATTTCTCTTGAAGGGGAAGGGTCCCAGTCAATCACACCACAGAGAAATTGCAGACATCACAACAAAGTCCATAACAATATCCATTAGGAGAGGAGGATCAGCAGTGTCTCCTTTGGCTTCACACTCAGGAGGCCCTCAGCGCATGATTGTGAAATAAATCAATGGATTCGGGGACTTAATTAATCACCAAAAGCTCCTTGAGTGTGGAACATTTTGTTAGGTTCTACAGATAAGCTATTGCCTCAATAGAATTACATACCACTGAAACTTGGGAATGAAATCTAGTTAAAATACAGAAAAACAGCTAACAAATTCGGGTACTCAGATGCACCACAGTCTTAAAAACCAGACTGCCTCAAGGCTCATCTTGAGATCCTTTGGCTCCTGATTTCCTGCCCGCCCCCTGCTCAGGTGTGGCTGAGGGAGACAGTGCACCTGGTCCTCTTGGGCCAAGCAGCTGCTACTTTCTGAGGTCCCCTGGAAGCCACGCCCCTACCAGCTGCCCACCAATGCCTAAGTACCTTGGGGAGCCTGAGCTCCGAGCAAGAAATTGCAGACCAAATGTAAGGGGTTCCTCTCATGGCCACCTTTGGCTTCACGGCTTCCAGAAGGTTCTATTAAGCCTTCCTTAGCTGAACGGCAGTCTAGGGCACCTTCTTGCCTCTCTCCCTCTCTCCTTCACTTGGGATCAGACAGAAAGTTCTCCAGGCTTCCCTGACTCCCTAGTTTCCCCTCCTCACAGGCATGTCCCCTAATCCCATCCCTGTATGTTTAATCTCATCTTGGCATCTAGGCTGACACATCAAGATCAGGGGAAGACAGTTTCAGGGAGAGCAGCAGGCAGCACTCGGGAGCCTCTTCTCTGACCTCAGTAAAATCAAGACCCTCAGGGCCCCAGATTTCCGCTTTCCCTGCCTAGCCTTTAAAGAGCTATCAGCTGCTATTAAAGGAAGATCTACTGCTTTTCGACAAAGACATTAACAACATAACTAACATATGTATATATGTTATATGTATAATATATGTATGGAAGTTATATGTATAATATATGTATGGAAGTTATATGTATAATATATGTATGGAAGGCAGAAATTAATCACATATTTAAAGTATAAAATCTGAGAGAGGGAACCCATGTTATGTTTTTGAATGCGGTAGGTCATTAAGAGATGGAATTCATCGCTGTCTATGTCACTGCGCTAAGTCAGGCAAGTCCTTCAGGCACCTGGGTAGCTCAGTCAGGTAAGCCTCTGCCTTCTGCTCAGGTCATGATCCCAGGGTCCTGGGATCAAGCCCTCTGTTGGGCTTCCTGCTCAGCGGGCAGCCTGTCTCTCCCTCTCCCTCTGCCATTCCCTCCTGCTCGTGATCTCTGGATCTCTCTAGCACTCTGTCAAATAAATAAAATGTTTAAAAAGTAAAATCAAGGGGCGCCTGAGTGGCTCAGTTGGTTAACTGACTGCGTTCAGCTCAGGTCATGATCCCAGAGTCCCAGGATCGAGCCCAGCATTGGACTCCCTGCTCCGTGGGGAGGCCTGCTTCTCCCTCTCTCACTCCGCCTATTTGTGTTCCCTCTCTAGCTGTGTTTATTTCTGTCAAATAAATAAATAAAATCTTAAGAAAATAAAATAAATCATACAAGTCCTCGAAACCATTGTGTCTGATCTTGCCATGCCCTACCATGTGCTGTATGATCAGCTGTTGAAGAAACAGAAACAGATTAAGTGACTTGTCCTGTGGTGGTGCATAGCCTATAAATTTGGGTTCCAAAGTTCTGACTCTGGGGGTTGACTCTGAGCAGCTCTGCTCTCCAGTCCTCCTGTGTCATAATCTGCATCCCGCCCGGTAAACGCCTCTGAGTTACTGTCCCATCCTCCCCGTCTTGGCTTGCTGCATATCCAGTTCCAGTTTCCTGCTTGGCCCTTGCCATTCATGGCTTAGGCTCTGCCACTTTGGACTCTTTCAGTGATTAAATTTGTAAAGAACCAGTTCTGCCTCTAGGAGTACAGGCTGATCTGAGGCAGTATCCACTGGCCATCCAACAGTCAGGGGTGTGTGAATGTGCATATGTGTGTCTGCATGTGTGGAGAAACTTTACTTTTAAATACATTGCTGAGCTAATAGGATGGAAGGAAACATTCCAAGGGCCACGTCCCAAATAAAAACAAATCAAAGTGGGTGGAGTGGACCTTCATTTGAAATCTGAACAACTCTGGAATCAGTTCCACCGAAAAGGGGAGATTGGAGATGTTTCTGGCTGTGGAAGAAGAGCTTTCCGCAGAAGAAATTGCCCGGACGGAGACCTAGAGGGTAAGCATGCCTATCCACACTCCATTCGCAACATAGCAGCCAGAGAGATCCTGTTAAGACATAAGTCAAATCACCTCGTTCGTGCAGATCATCCACAGTAAAATCTAAAGTCCTTTCTGTCGCCTACAAGACCCTGTATTACCTTATTGCCTGCAACCCATTCTCTGTCATGGGCTGCAGCTGCCCAGGAAAGCTAGCTCTCAGATCACAGGCTTGAATACTCTGGTTGATCCCAAAAGCACTGTGGCTAGGGGCTCTTAGCTGATGGTAGTCCTATCAACAGCTTCTCTCTTGCTGAGGGTCTGAGTGGCACACTGCATGGCTGCCGGAAGAGGCCAGGCTGAATCAACCAAACTCATATTTTACAACCTAACTGCTCTTTTAGCCATCGTACATATTTTCTAGTTTATCCTCCCATAGAGTCCACTTAATTGGGATGAAATATTTTTTTCAAATTATAAACAATATAAATTATTAACCATTTTTGAAAAGTTAGTTTGCATCTCTCTCTCATATTCATGTTAACAATGCACCTTAGGGTAACATTATTTTGACTAACAGAGGTGATTAAGAAGAGAAATTAAGGAAAATAGAGCCTTTTGCCTCTGCCCACATGTCTATGAATTCCATCACTCTTCATGCCTTCCAGAAGATTTGAGTTTCCAGATTTGGTGCCATTTCTACTCAGCCTGAGAAACTTCGTTCCTTCTTTAATCGTAAAATGTTCTGTTTTGCCTTCATTTTGTTTTGAAATCAATGGACTTTATTTTTTGGAGGAGTTTCAAGTTGGAAGAGTTGAGCAGAAAGTACAGGGAGTTCCCGTAAACCCCTCCTCCCTTGCCTCAGGCTCCCCTGTTAGGAACATCTTACAGTCCTTCAATATGGCCATTATAATGATAAGCCAGTACTGATCCTGTATCGTTAACTCGAGTCTGTAGTGTCCATTAGGTTCACTGTATGTGTTGGGCATTCTGCAGGTTTTGACAACTGTGTAATGATGTGCATGCAACATTACAGTATCACATGAAATAGTTTCACTGTCCTAAAAATACCCTGTGTTCTACCAATTCATCACTCTCCCAATGACAACCCTGAAATCTCTATAGTTGTGCCATTTCCAGAATGTCATTTATTTGGAATCATACAGTATGGTGGTTAATTTTGTGTCCTCACTTGACTGGGTCCTGGGCTGCCCAGATATTTGATTAAGTGTTATTCAAACACTTTTCTGGGTGTTTCTGGATGAGATTAGCACGCACATCGGGAGACTGAGTAAAGCAGACTTTTCTACCTAATGTGAGTGGGCCTCACCCAGTCTGTTGCAGATCTGAATGGAACCAGACTAAGTGAGGGTCTCACTATCTTTGAGCTAGGACACTGGTCTTCTCCTGCCTGGACTTGGGCTCTTACTGAAACTTGACATTACCATCTCTTCTGGGTCTCTAGTTCGTTGACTGCATATCTTGGAAGCTGTTGGCCTCCATAATTGTGTAAGCCATAATTCCTTTTAATAGATTTCTTTATCCATCTATCTACCTGCCTACCTATACCTCTCTCCTACCAATTCCATTTCTCTAGAAAACCTTGAAAAATACATATAGTATATGGCCTTTCTTCAGAATGGCCTCTTTCACTTAGCAATAGGCGTTCAAGATGACTCTATGTCTTTTTGTGGCTTCCTTACTCATTTCTTTTTATCATTGAATAGCATTCCAAGATCTGGATTTACCATGGTTGTACCATTCACCTACTGAAGAACTTCTTAGTTGCTTTTAAGGTTTGGCATAATTGTGAATAAAGCTGCTGCAAATCTCTGTGTGCAGGTTCTTGTGTAGGCATACATTTCTGACTCCGGGATAAATACCAAGGACTGAAACTGCTGGATACATAGCAAGAGTATGTTCACTTTTAAAAGAAATTGACAAACTATCTTCCAACATGGCTGTGCCATTTTCCTTTCCCATAGCAGGGGCCACCTTCATTTTCAAAATGAAAATTTTGTTGGATATAGAATCCTGGGTTGGCAATTGTTTCTCTGTGCATAGAAAGATGGCCTCCTCTGCCTTCTGTCTTCATCGCTTTTGGTCAGAAGTCAGCAGTGATGGTATTATTATTTCTCTGGGTGATTTCAGAATGGTTTCTTTATCTTGGGTTTTTAGTAATTTGGTTATGTGCCTAGATATGGGTTGCTTTTTATTTATTTTGCTGAGAGAAATTTCCCCTGCAATTAAATAAGAATGTTTTGAAATTATGTTAATTATTTTTAGGTAGATGAATTCCTATAAAGTATGTAGTAGCATGCTTTTCCCATAGTACCAGCTATTATCATTAAATACATGTGTCTAAGTTACCCATGAAAAATCATATGCAAAAATAGTTGCTTCATTTACATATTTAAAACAGTAACTAGGTATTATTTATTATGTCACTATTTTTTTTAAAGATTTTATTCATGTATTTGACAGAGAGAAACACAGATAGAAGGGGAACACAAGGGACACCTGGGTGGCTCAGTTGGTTAAGCCACTGCCTTCGGCTCAGGTCATGATCCTGGAGACCCGGGTTCGAGTCCCACATAGGGCTCCCTGCTTGGTGGGAAGCCTGCTTCTCCCTCTCTCACTCCCCCTGCTTGTGTTCCCTCTCTGGCTGTGTTTCTCTCTGTCAAATAAATAAAATCTTTAAAAAAAAAAAAAAGAAAGGGAATATATAATACCATTCCCATTTACAGTTTCTGAAGAGGCTTTGCATAGCATCTCTGGTTCCCAAAAGTTCTTTGAGGAGGCTACTGAGGTTTCCAGTATTTCCCGAAAGAAAAAACGAAATCATCTTAGGGAGGCACAAGGTCAATAGAAGAAACAGGCATGCGTTCACATCCTGCACACAGTTCCTAGTGTGTGACACTGGGTGAGTTCCTAACTTTTCTGAACCTTGACTTTCCATGTGCAAAATAAGGGCTGTAGTTTGTATATTGCAATGTGTTTTGTTCATATCTTATACTACAGGCATGTGTAAAATCCTCAACCCCACCTGAAACAAAGCAGGCGCCCTAGATAGCAGATCTTGCTTGACTTTGTCAGGGTTCTTGGCTTCAAGGGACCGCATTCTGCCCCACATCATGCATTTGTTATCTAAACCAAACTGCAGGGACAGTCGAGATGCGGTTCAGCCTTACAAAGGACCATGCACAGCATAAAAGCAGCTGGGATTATCATGCCATCTTTTCTCCCAGTGCTTCTCTGGCTGTCGTTTTCATTCTTTTTTTATTAGAGATGGTTTCATTTAATGGTGGCAGATGCGGCCTCTGATGGCTACCAAACCCTAGAGCCCTCACCACTGAATAGAATTAGAACTTAGCTCTCTAGGTCCCAATCTAGGGCCAAGTCCCCCTTTCTTCCACCCTACATCCCACTCACCTGTAGTCAGAGAGCAGACATTATGGAAGAACAAGGCATCCATATAGCCATGTGGGTGGAGAGTGGCCAGAATGGGGGTCAAGTACCCAGAAGAAGGGGGTGATGGCAAATGATGTCATAGTGGATCACTGAACAATTACAGTTTCCCAAGGTCATAGACCTAGTGTCAGAGGTGGAACTTAGACTCATGCCCAACTCCAAGACACCCGTTTTCTGCTATATGAGTGCTGGTGAAAGCTACCCACTATCTGGTCACTGAATGATGTATGGACATGGACCCCTTTCCTCCATGTGGCTCCCTGAATATCTTCTTGACTGCATAGGAGAAGGAGAGTTTCCTATCTGGTGTATGCAGAGGCTTGATGTCAAATGAAAACAATGCAATCCATACCCCCAGCACTGTTGCTATGACAAGCACTTGTCTGGGATCTGCTTTCCTGCAATCATCTGTTCGGGGTGTGGCTTCAGAAGGCAGTAGTGGAGACAAGGACTGGAAGCCAGGACATTCGCGGCACAGGAGCAAGGGCTCAGCCCATAGCATGGGGCTGCTCTGCCCCAGAACCATGTTCTCTACTGCGAGTATCTTTAATGATTCTTCTTCTCCTTCAGGTTGAAATATTCATGTATTTTGGGGTCAGGACTTTCCTTATAACTGCCACTGCCCTAGAGTTCTTGAAGGAGCTCACAAGAAAACAAAGGCCAACTTGGCATGCTGTCATTTTGGAGGTTTTCTTTTTGGCCAAAGAACCATGACTGTGAATAAGTGGAAGGGCACCCCAAATATGTCACAAAGGTAGGCAGTTTTAGCCCAAACTTATAGGTTAAGGAAACCCACCTCAAACATATCACACAATGCAACCATAATAAAGCCCTTGAACCTCAAAGGTGGAACCTCAAAGATGAAAGGAAAACTAAGGAGGAATGGCTTGCTGTTGCAACCCTCAGTCTTGGTCCCAGGCAATGCTAGGATGCTGGGTTTTGGACATCTCTGCCCATAAACCTAAGCTCAGCCACTTGGCCCTTGGGTTCTCCCTCCACATTTAGCAGCACAAGATGTAAATGATCTTATATGTTAACCAGGGAGAGATAAAAGCCTGATGGACAGTTAGGGAGTTCAGGCTGTTTCTAGATGGCTCATAATAACCTAGAATATAACACACTTCTGGGTCCTAGAGCAGCGACATCTCCAGACATTCCGGGCTTACCGAAGACCCCAGTAGGGTGTCTCCTTCCAACAGTACAAGTTCAACGAATTGTTACCTGGATATGAATGGGGTCCAAGCTCAAGTTGTTTTGCCTTCACTATTATTCAATTTGGGGAGATATTCAAAACAGGCATTAAGTAAAAACCCAAGTGTGTCATATTTCAGTTTTGAAAAGCATCACAAGACCGCCCGAGTGAGGGGTGCCTGGGTAGCTCAGTCATTAAGCATCTGCCTGCAGCTCAGGTCATCATCCTGGAGTCCAGGATCGAGCCCCGCATCAGGCTCCCTGCTCAGTGGGAAGCCTGCTTCTCCCTCTTCACTCCTTCTGCTGGTATTCCTTCTTTCACTGTGTTTCTCTCTGTCAAACAAATAAAATCTTTAAAAAGAGAGAGAGAGAGCCCAAGTGACTTCCATAAAATCTTTATTTACCTCTCTACCATGTGGTGACTCAGTTTTGAAACAGTGCTTGTATGTGGTAGATGTTGAGTTAATAAGAGTTGATCACTTGACGTGTGCATGGATTGAAAATACCTTCCCCTAAAGTTAGGTAAGTGGGGCATACATCTTGCATGACAATATCGCTGCTCCTTGGAAAGTCTTAATTGCACTTAAGGTATTTGATACAATTCACTAGACTACTAAAAATTCTCTCCACATCATACTTTGCAATTTTGAAGCTGATAGGTTTTGTGAGTCCAAAAAGAAAGTAGAAACTTGACAAAGTAGGGTTCATTGCCCAAACTGATTAACCTTTACTATTAACTCTGAATTTCCATTAGCATTGTGGTTTTTCACTTTGGGGATTTATTGGCATTCCATATTAAACCTAAGGCATTGGACATGGTCCCACAGGACTATCTAGTTCTGTGTACCATTCTCTGCTCCTCAGGGTACCATATATCATAAAAAACATACCCTATAAAGTAACACAGGCATTGTGCCTCATATACACATGTCTCCATAACCTGAATTTCTAAAAGAAACAAATAAGCAAACAAGTTGGGGAATTGGCCTCATTATGCCAAAAAAAAAAAATGTATTCTACTGGAAAGAGTAGTCCATGGTCACAGACTATTCCAGTTTCTAGGAGATGTCTGGGAATTGAGAGAGAGGAAACTTGGAGATATCTGGGAACGGAGCAGGGTGTCTGGCTGCACACAAAGTCAAATGAAAACTCACATCACGGTGTCTTGTGCCCACAGCTAGATTGTGGGCTCCGACAGAGGTCAACACTAGTTTATACTCTTGGCTCTAACCTTTAGGTTATATGACTTTGAGCAACCATCATTTTCTGAGCTCCTTGCCCATAAACTGGGAATAGCAATGGAACCCACACTGCAGGGTTCCAGTGAGAACTGGATGAATACAGTATCCCTCAGTGCTGGCACAGATGAGGCATAATGAGTGCTCATAGATGGTCGCCATTCCTATCCTCCCACAGATGCAATGGGCTGGCTTGTGTTTTAGTCATGGCAAACCATCTTTGAGAGCCTGCCAAGTGTTTTATTTTTCAGTGCTTTCGTCTTCTCTCCTGAATCCCACCCAAGCAATAGGGGAGGAAGGGAGAAATAGACATGAAAAGAACTTGCCACATCTGAGCAGGTTCTGTGGAGAACATAAGACAACCAGTACCTTGTTAACTGATGAAGTATGTTTTCCCCTGATTAGAAGGCTTAGGCGTAAATTCTACCTGGATGGTTTCTTACTATGCTTCAGGGACCATTTTCTTCAAGATGTGTTGGTGAATCAGCATATGGCAATTCACTTTCTTCTCAGCCCTTGGGAATTCAAGAAACAGATTTCTTCCTGGAAAATTTCCAGTATAATGCTTAGAATTCCTTAAACAAAGAGTGGTGGGGTATGTGTATGTGCATGTGTGTTCTATTTATGTAACTTACCTCACCCTTGAAAATCAGTATGAAATCATATTAGCCTGTTTTTTAACCTGTTTAAGCCAATTTACCCTGTTATGCAGGCATTTCCACGAAGTAAAATACATCACATGAGCACTTTGACACATCTGTCACACATCACTACTCAGCTCCCACAAAGGAAAAAGTACTCTGCAATAACAGAGGTATCTCTATATGCTAAATATTACAGAGACATATTGTTGGGAAGATTTGCATAAGTTGTTTGTCCTTTGGGTCATGCATCTGCCAAGCTGATTGCTATGTATAGCATTTCCTAAAAGACCATGGTAATTAGAACAATAGACATTATCTTCCTACCACTTATGATGAGAAGTACGTAAACTCCTTTATTCCAATGAGTTTTAGTAAATGAAAACTCATGCTTCCATTTGCACTATTCCTGAGCTGGCACAGAAAAGAGAAGTCACTCAAAGTAGAAAGAGATTAAATATAGGGAAGTAGGTCCTAACACAACAGTTGAAGAAGTTGATTCTATTTAGGTTCTTTAGGGACATTGCTGAACAGTGTGAATGTCCTGCTAGAGGGGACGCTACCTCTTGAGGACACCATTGATGCTGTCCAGGCGGTAAGAAACTACCCTTGTTTCCACTGCTTTCCAACAACTATTCAGATGGAGAAGGGCACCTAAGTCTAATCCTGGGAGCAAGGAACCAGAAGACACACCTGGTGCTGCCTCCACACCTTCTCGGCACTCAGGAAACAGGAACGTGGGCAGGAACAGCACTGTGGGGAGACCTTCCACTGCCTTGACTGACATGCCTGCAGAAAGGGCCAATAGTTGCCAAAGATGCCCCCCCAGTCCTGCCTTACATCTCATGAATGCATTTAATTGAGAGCCTAATTTGTATTCAGGACCCTTACTACAAGGGAGTCAGGAGAGGGTATATTTTAACTGTTTAATTTTTCTAACTTGTACGAGTGTGGCATGGAGATAAAATGAATTAATTCAGAATCTCTGGAGCTCCATCTACATGACAGGTGAACCTATTTCTCTCTGCCTGGCTTTGCACTGTGCACATATCTTCACCAGAGCATTTATATTCTGATATGCTTATTTATATCTGTCAACAGCAGCATGTATATTCCTTGAAAAAGTTACTCATGTCTCTAACAGCCTGGCACATAGTACAGACCCAACAAGAGTTTGTTAAAGGAATACATGAGTAAACAAATTCTCTTCTTCGCTAGAGTTTCAGTTCAAGGTGGGAGTTGTGTCTTATTTACTTTGGTAACAAGCTCCCTGCACCAGACTGGTCTATATTTGAGAAGAAAATAAAGTGACTTAAACTGATAACAAATGGATGCTTGTTATTCTTATATCCAATGGGAATGTCATTCTAACTCTTTTATACACAATTACCAACTCTTTGGACAGATTCCACCTTAAATCTTATTTTATGCTCCCACCACCACTTGCTAATTTGTAATTGGTCTTTCTATATTCCAAACATATTTCAAAAAGCTTTTCACGTATTAATTTATTTAATCTCATTCTGGGAGGTAGCGACCGCAAAAATCCCTTAGGTATAATTATTGGAGAATCAAACATAGTTAAATCTTGAACAGCCTGTGATTGGACTGTGCAGGTCCACTTAGAGACAGGTCTTCTTCAATAAATACAGTATGGTCCTATAAATGTATTTTCTCTTCCTTGTGGTTTTTTAAATAATGTTTTCCTTCCTCTAGCTTACTTTATTGTAAGAATACAGTTAAGTATATAAGGCATTCAGAATACATGTTATTTTGGCTATTTCTGTTATTGGTAAGGCTTGCAGTAGGCCATCTATCATTGGAAGAGTTTTTGAGGAGTCAAAAGTCAATGCTCAGATTTTCAGCTGTGGGAGGGGTTGTCCAGGGGTCATCTGTATTCAGTTTAATGAAATATAAACATCTGTGTCACTGTGGCCAGTATCAAGAAAGAGACTATTGTTTGTACCCCAGAAGCCCACCCTCTCTCCACCCACTGCTCATTTCCAATTACAACTCCCTTCCTTCTCTGAATAGATCTACTCCCCCAGTATTTATATTTGTCACTTCCTTGCTTTTCTTCAAACTTTTAGCTCCCTAGTTTATACCAATGCAAGTTCAGAGTTCACTAATTTTGAACCTCATATAAATGAAGTAATATCACAGAAATACTTCTGTGTTTCCTGTTTTATTGTTGTTGTTCAGTATTATGCATCGCGTTGTTTTAATATTACTGAACAATTTACCCATGCTACCCTTGAATGACACTTGAGTGGTTTCTGTTTGGCATATTATAAATAATGCCCCTAAGAACATTCTTCTGCATCTTTTCTGGAGTCAGTGGTAAGTTGGTAAAGATTTGATAACAACTCTTC
>PITA01025185.1:0-24860 GCA_004023965.1 Spilogale gracilis
TTTTTTATAAAGAGAGAGTTTGTGAGTGGAGCTGGAGGGGAAGGGTGGAAGGGACCAGAGGGAGAGAGAATCTTAAGCAGGCTCCTGAGATCATTGCCTGAGCCAAAATCAGAGTCAGACATTTATAATCAAAGAACAAATAATCCAATCAAGAAATGGACAGAAGACATGAACAGATGTTTCTCCAAAGAAGACATACAAATGGACAACAGACACATGAAAAAGTGCTCAACATCTCTCAGCATCAGGGAAATAGAAATCAAGACTGCAGTGAGCTACCACGTCACAAGGATCAGAATGGCTAAAGTTAACAACAGAAGAAATGACAGATGGTGAGGCTGTGGAGAAAGTGGAACCCTCTTCCACTGCTGGTGGGAATGCAAGCTGCAGCTGCTCTGGAAAACAGTATGGAGGTTCCTCAGAAAGCTGAAAATAGAGCTACCCTATGACCTAGCAATTGCACTACTGGGTATTTACTCCAAAAATACAAATGTAGTGATCCAAGGGGCACATGCACCCTGATGTTTATAATAGTAATGTCCACAATAGCCAAAGTGGAAAGTCTAGATGTCCATCAACAGATGAATGAATAAAGAACATGTGATGTGTATACACACACACACACACACACACACACACACACACATACACAATGGAATCCTAGTCAGCCATCAAGAAAATGAAATCTCACCATTTGCAACAATGTGGATGGACTAGAGGGTAGCTAAGCTAAATAAGTCAGTCAGAGAAAGACAATTATCATATGATAATATCCACTCATATGTGGAATTTAAGAGACAAATCAGAGGAATGTGGGAGATAGGAGGGAAGAATAAAAGAAGACAAAATCAGAGAGGGAGACAAACCATGAGAGACTCTTAATCATATGAAACAAGCTGAGGGTTGCTGTTGGGGAGGGAAATGGGGGAATGAGAAACTGGGGGATGGACATTAAGGGGGGCACTTGATGTAATGAGCACTGGGTATTATATAAGACTGATGGATCACTGACTTCTACCTCTGAAACTAATAATACACTCTGTGTTAATTAATTAAATTTAAATTAAAACAAAACAAAACAAAAGAGTTGGACATTTAATTGACTGATCCACTCAGGACCCCCCTTTCTTTTTTTTTTTTTTAAAGAAAAATGTAGGGAGGAGGCTAACAAGTGAACAGCTCCCCACCACCACTTTGTTTTCTAATAAGATTCTTATACAGACACTTTTCCATCTCCCCTTTAACTCTATAATACATCTGTACTCATTGTGTACCCCTGAGTCACCAACTTCTTTTATCCACAGAAGTGTTTGCTAGAGAGATTTTTAAAATGCTGAACTCTTTGCAGTTACCTTTTATTTAAATTGGGAATGTTAGCAGCATTCTTGACGGTGTTTTTGGTGTGAGGTCAGAAGGAAAAGCATACAATCTTTAATATTCTGAATAGAACTGCCTGGAGAGCTGAATGTTAAAGCATCCATGGAAACTTATTATATATGCTGGGAGCTGGTGCTAGGAATACCTCAGAGAATGACTCATAGAAGTCTGAATGGGAGGGAGAAGTTACTTAAAATAAAGTTTCTTGTTAGTTACTTGAAGTAATACAAGTTTCTTTAATAATCACTTAGCTCCAGTATTGAGATAAGGCACATATTCATCCCCCTCACCTCGTGATATTTAAGTATATGTACACCTGCTTAGATATTTTCTGTTTGTTTATCTACAAGATTTAATTAGGCCTCTAAAAAAAGCAATGGCTCAGGAGACAGTTAGGATATTTCAATTTAATGCAAATATACAGACTTAATTGCCTCCAATAGCAACAAAGGCTGCATTTCAAAATCCTTAGGATCTGGGATCATCGGTTAAATGTTGGAACATTTTTACACAGGGCATTGGAAGTGTGGGTTTGCACCAAACAAATGCATCAAAATGCTACCCTTCTAAAAGGGTGGAATTATGTTTTCAAATGAAGGTGAATTAAAATTAAGAAGTAGATGAACTTCTTGATACCATGGTATATTTTAAGTGGAATTGTCTTGAGAATGAAAATTAGCCTCTAAAAAAATCAAACTAGCTACTCCAAAGCATCTATAATGACCTCACAGTATATAATGGGGTTAGAATCTCAAAGTACAAAAGTACAGGGAATCTGTTCTCAGGTCAGTTTTAGAGCTTGATGATCTGTCCTGAAGGTTGTGACATTTCATCTAAGTTTCCTTATTTTAAAGACCATTATGGTCATTCAGAGGAATATTCTGAAGACTGTGGAGGGAACTCAGACATGTCCCGAAATACTGGATGAGATTTCTTCCAATATGTAGGTATAATTCTCATAAACCTAGTCATATTTAGCAACAGAGACTCAATCTAACTATCCAACAATAGAGGATTAGCTCAAATACACATAACAGTACATTATACAGCCTTTAAAAAGCAATGACAGAGATCTGTATTTATTGACATGTTAAGACATGAATAATACAGGTATTTTTATGTGCAAAAAAATGTGACAGTCAAGAGAATGGTATATATAATAGTTCAGCTGTTTTCCTACACATACTGTCCTTACACTGTAGGTTCATACATTTCCTATTTGCCTCTCACCAGAGATCTGGCCTCCCAAGTGTTCTCCTTTCCTCTAGTCTTTCACTATGTCTGTTTTCTTCCCCTAAAAACTTCAGTGTCTTACTCCAAATATTTGGAATCTGACAAACTGATTGAGATACAGACAATCTATTTTTTAGTAGAGATATGGTGAGATCTCAAATCTGTTGTTACCACTCTTTCTCACTAGAACAAAGAACCTTTACTCATGTATTTATTTATTTTGTTTATCTTAGTTTTAGTCCATGACCCATCGTAATTGTATCCTTCCAAATGCAAATTGCTCATTCCTTTTTATTTCTGAGGTGGCAAATTCTCCACCCCTGTTGTACCCAGCTGTCCCTTTCCTCTCTGAGGGGCAGACCATTGCTGGAAGAAACCTCTGCAACCAGATTAGCTTCATTTTATATTCAGAAGGAGTCAACCCTGTCTAGTAGTCTTACCACAGTTATCTCACAAGCTCATTTTTACACTCTCAAAAACTAAAAACAAACAAACAAACAAACAAACGTGTTCATGCTGCTGTGAGGGAGAAGGTTCAGTGTGCTGGGAAAACACTAGCCATATATCTAATTCATATATCTCTTCTCTCCTAAAAGAGAGTCCTAGGATTTTTTACCTCATTGTTGAGCTTACTTTATACTTCACTGAGAAAATGGAAGACTTCAAATGTCAACTCCCTTATTCTCCCAACAGCAAACCCTAAATCCATTTTCTCAACATCTGTTTCCTCCTTTTGCCCTTTTGTTCAAATTAAATCAGTGCCCTTCCTCCTACCAATGGCCAACCCATTATACTCTAGATTCCTCTCCTGCATACTGTCTCAAGGATTCAACCATTGACTGTCTCATTTTTGCTGAAACATGAATATGGCTTTCCTGAGTAGTCACTGAAAACATTTTCTCAATACAGAATTCTCATCCTTAAGAAGGAAAAATTAAAACAAACAAACAAACAAACAAACTAATTTGCTTCTTCTGCATCTCCAGCCACCACCCTGTTTCTTCTGCCTGTTGTTTTTCCTATACTGGTGTTGCTTGAAAAAGTCATTTATATGTTCTGTCACTGACCTCCTCTCCTCATTCTTCAATCATTGCAGTTGGGATTTCATCCAAACCACTGCATAAAACTGCTCTTGTCAAGGTCACTAAATTCAATTGCCCTGTATTTGTCTTCATCTTCTAACCTCTCAACTACATTTGACACATTTAATGACATTCTTCTATTTAAATCACTCTTTCATCTTTGAGTTACATCTCACTTTTCTGGATTCTTCTTATCTTTCAGGCTGTTATTTCACAACCCACTTTGAAGGTTACTTTACCTTTTTCTAAAATTAATTTTTTTCAGATTCTACAGGTTCTTGTACTTCCCCGTTTATTACTCCCTTCTATGTTATGTTTACATATTATATCTCGGGACTTTAGATATGTCGGAGTTATAGACATGGTGAAGAAACTTTTGGATATGTGTTCTGGTACCATTGCAATCATTTTGGCATACCTGGTGCCTGCAGCAGTAAGGTTGGTGCATAAATCAAGTTTACATAGTTCTAACTGGAAAACCAGTGAAGGCTTAAGGGCAGTTCATCTCTTACAGAGATCACTATAATACAGAGATATAACCATGAAGGGGAACATTTAGCTGCATAGGGTCCAGCCCTGGTGGGAGGTACTTCACCAGTGGCTTCAGCTATCTGTGGCCTAGTTTTGCTCTTTCTCTTTTGTTCTGGTGATAATATGCCTTTGCTATGTGATTTCCATTCAGCAAGTCTTTGTTGATCATGAACATGGCACTGAGTTGTGCACTAAGGACAGAGATAATAATAAGAGCAACCCTGGCATAGAATTTTCTCTGTTCCAGGCATGTTTCTGAGCCCTGTAGTACATGAACTCATTGAATCCTTACAATTACCACATTGAACCTTTGAGAGGACTATGACTCAGTAAGACTTCATTAAGTTTCTCAAGATCAAAAAGGTCTTTTTGATGGCAGAAGTGGTTTTGAGAGGGGCGCCTGGGTGGCTCAGTTGGTTAAGCGACTGCCTTTGGCTCAGGTCATGATCCCGGAGACCCGGGATCGAGCCCCGCATCGGGGTGCCTGCTTCTTCCTCTCTCACTCCCCCTGCTTGTGTTCCCTCTCTCGCTATGTTTCTCTCTGTCAAATAAATAAATAAAATCTTAAAAAAAAAAAAAAAAGAAGTGGTTTTGAGATCTGGCTCCACAGTCCTTGAGGTCATCAGCTGATGAGAAGAGACAGAGCTATCACCACATTACACTGTGGTAAGAGCTGACGGAGAAGTTTGGAACATGCGTGAGCATAAGGAACAGAGGTCCTTACTGTCCCTGGAGAGGATTCCCAGAGGTGGTACCATTTGAACTAAGCCTTAAAAAGGGATAAGACATTTCTATCAGAAGAGTGGAACAATCTCTGCAGAGAGAAAAGGATATGCCAATTGCAGAGGCAGGGAAGAGTGTGGTAATCATGCGGCACATGGAGAAGTTCAATGTGGCTAAAGCATGAGCTTGTGTTCCTGCTGCTGTGAGGAGAAGGTTCAGTGTGCTGGAAAGACACAAACCTGATGATCGGCAGGCCCAGCCAGAGCCGACTTTGTCAGACTCAACCTCCTTCCTAACGTCTATTATAAGACAATCATATGAAAACAATATTTCAGGTGCCTCTAAGTTCAGATTTTCTATAATTACAGAAAACCCCAAAGAAAGCAAAAGTATCTTATCCTGAAATTCCAAACCCAGACTCACCTCTCCTGAAGATGAATCCAGATGGCCTAAGCCTAGTTCTGTGGCCCATTTCTCAGGCTTCAGTTTCTACTATCATTTGAAGGTAGGGGAAGTGGAGGTCAAGGTTGTCTGGGACTGGGGGCTTCCTAGGTTCAGTTACTTCCCATGCTAAAAAAACAAAGTCCTAGGAAAACGAGAATGAGTAGTTTACCCTATCTGAAGACCAGTTAATACGCTAAGATCTCATAGGATGGAGAAAGTTCATGGCAAGTCACAATACATGGGACTCAAATTGGTGTATTTGTAAATTATAGAAAATTTTGAGATACAGACATGTTTATTTTACTTTTTTCATTAACTTTACCAGTATTATTTGACATATTTTATTTTACTAGATTTGTATTATCTAAGAAAGGTGATTCTGAGATTAACACCATATGCTTGGAATTTTTCTCTCTCTCGCTCTTTTTTTTTTAAAGATTTTATTTATTTATTTGACAAAGAGAGAGAGAGAGAGATCACAAGCAGGCAGAGAGGCAGGCAGAGAGAGCAAAGGAAGCAGGCTCCCTGCTGAGCAGAGAGCCCAACATGGGTCTCGATCCCAGGACCCTGAGATCATGACCTGAGCTGAAAGCAGAGTCTTTAACCCACGGAGCCACCCAGGCACCCTCTCTTTTTTCTCTCTATTGGATATGTTTTCTTCCATTTTCCACTTCCACAAAGGAGAAAATTCTCTCATTTCTGATTACTTAAATATTGCATGTTTCCTATTAAATAATAGGACATAATATAACAAGAAATTAAGACACCTAAAGTCATACCAATCTAAGATAACCACCATCAACACTTTGTTGATAGACTCGTATGCACGTCTTTGTGTACACACATATGTTCTTTATGTATACATACAATTTAACATAATTGGGATCATATTATCAGCACACGTTGCTTTTACTGTGGACATATTTATTCTGCTTCATTCTTCCCCCTCATCTGTATTTGTTTCCTTTTTCTTCCTAATTCCTCTCAGCCAAATAGGATAACCATTGCTGGTGCCTGGAGTCCATCCTTCCATTTAGTTTAGGTTCTTAAGAGGTAGATTCCAAGGCAGGATTACCTGTGAACAAGGTGCATTAGGGGAAATACCTAACAATGAGAGAGAAAAGGAAGGAGAAGAAGCTGGGGAGACCATTCAGTCTGGTCTACCTGCTGAGAAGGAAAAGAGGAAGACAGAAAGAGCTTGAGGCTGCCCTATAATACTAACAAGTTTGTCTAGGCTAATGGGGATTCAACTAGCGAGACAACCAGTTGACAGTTTATAGGGATGGGCCTACATTACTGACAGTGCTGTGCCAGGTCACTGGCTGACAGCAGCCTGCAGTTCCTGTGGCCTCAGCATGAACAAGGATTGAACCAGAAGGAAGGACAGCAGCCGGTCTCTTTCCTGTAGCAGAAGATCTAAGCAGTGCATAAATTTCTCCATGTTTGTATAGCAATATACAAATTCACATGCATACATATTGGGCTTTAGTTATTGTTTTCATAAATGCAAAATCATTTTATACACACTACCCTGAATCTTGCTTTTGTAATGTAACATGGAATCCACTCAAGTAATGCAATATATAGCTTATTCCTTTTAAGGGACACCACATATTACAATAGTTATATATCAAAAATTGCTCATGTCATAGTTAATGATACTGTAATAGTGTTGTATGGTGATAAATGGTAGCTACATTTGTGGTGATCATAGAATAATATATAGTTGTTGAATCACGATATTGTTCACCTGAAAACAATGTAACATTGTGTGTCGACTATACTTAAAAAAAATTACCCAAGTATTTCATGGAATATTACGCCTCCATCAGAAAGGATGAATACCCAACTTTTGTAGCAACATGGACCAGATTGAAAGAGATTATGCTGAGTGAAATAAGCCAAGCAGAGAAAGTCAAATATCATATGGTTTCACTTACTTGTGGAGCATAAGGAGTAACATGGAGGACATTAGGAGAGGAAAGGAAATGGGAAGTAGGGTAAATTAGTGGGGGAGACGAAACAGAAGACACTTTGGACTCAGAAACAAATTGACGGTCTTGGAGGAGAAGAGGTGGGGTGATGGGGGAGCCTGGTGGTGGGTCCTGAGGGCACATATTGCATGGAGCACTGGGTGTGGGGCATAAACAATGAATCTTGGAACACTGAAAACATTAAAAAAATAAAGACCTAAATGTAAAATAACATAATACATTTGGAAAGAAGTGTGTGTGTCTGTGTATGTGGTATTCATAAAAATATCCATATAACTATTAAGTATATATTTTTACAAATATGAATATATCCATAAACTATATGTATAGTTTTCACTATATTTTCACTATGTTTTGATATGTGGCATGAGATTGGTTCAGCTAAGTCAGTTGTTATCTTTCATCTTCTGTCAGTTTCCAAAATTTTCTTGGCATCATTTGTCCATGGTCATCATCTTCTTATTATCTCTATCTTCTTGTATTTATGTTTTAAGAATATATTTAATATCTTTATTCTCATTTTTGCTGTGAGGGAAAAGTAGAAATAAAAATGCATCAAATCTCATAATATATTTTTACATATGAACTATTAACTCATTTACTCAGTTCAAAAATTTAGTGTTCTATTTGGAGTTATAAACTAAGAAATGAATTCATTTTTCAGTGGTTGACATTTTTATTATTTTGTCTTTGCATTTAAGAATGAGATGTGCTATAACTTAAGTACAAACCTTGTTTTGTATCTTCCAATAAGACATAATAATTTTCTCCTTATAGATGCTAAATTTTCTTATTAAATTAATTGCTATGCAGGTTACAGCATGCTTCCCATTTTCACTTATATCTGGTTATTGCTAGTGTAGAGAGAAGCTGTTTATTTTTGAAAATGTGTCATATCCATCTTAACTACTTTCTCTATTATTTAAGTTTTTTTTCTTTATTTGCTATCTTGTTTTACCTATATCTGTTAGCATATATTTGGTAAAAATACTCTTTTGTGTTTCTTCTAATCTTTACCTGGATTTATTAAAAGTGTTTTTATCTTAAGTCAAATAATAACTTGCATCTTTTTTCAGAATTCAGTGGAAATGGCTTTAGTGTTTTGCTTGTAAAAAGTTGTGGGTTTTGTGTATGTGTATGTGTGAGATTATCTCTCATTTTAAAGGGTATTTCTATTAATATTTTAATTTGATTTAAAAATAAGATATGGCTAATTTTAGTAAATAATTTCTCATGTACTGGAATATTTGTATTACTTTTTTCCTTTAGTTTTATCAATGAAATATGAGTCTTTTATGCTTTTAATGTATTTATCTACTAAATAACTATCTCTGGTAGTATTTTATTGAAAATCACTGCATACACATGGGCATGTATCTATTTCTAAATATATCTAAATGCTGATTCTATAATTTTCTCTCTTTGTATCATCTTTTTTTAGCTTGGTTATTAATTCTATTCCTGCTGTACAAAATGAACTGATGAGATACCCATCTATTCATATCTATTCCTACAGTCTGTAAAATCTTAATTATCTTTGTAATTATCACCTACTTAAAGAAGTCTAGACCTAGAACAAGAAACTCTCTTGGTCAAGTGTCTTTTGAGGGAAAGAGGAGTAAAATTTTTAATCACCTTGCCAGGTGATTCTATAGAAACTAGCTTATTCAAGTTTTCTGCTTTTCCTTTGGTAATTGTCATGCTTTTAAATTTCTAGTTCTTTCCTTCTGGACTTTTAAATTTATTGTGTTATTATTTGTATTCTCTTTTAATTCCATCTTTTATCAAGGGACTGAAACAAAGGACAGCTGGAACTTGGCAATCATGGATAGCCACTATCTGATATGTGATTAAGGGTTATACAATATAAGGCTATGGATGAAGCAAAACAGGTAGAAAAAACCCAGAGACAAACAGGAGGGCAATTATACTTTCTTACCTCACAATACTACTGCCCTCAGTAGGAGACCATTGTTAATATGCATACTGGAATTTCAAGAATCATACCAGACCCACCCGAATTTCTCGATCTTACTTAAGCCAGAAAATTAAATCCCAAACCCCACCATACTCTCTGTCTCTCACACACTCACATATGTGAAAGAAAGCTTAAATTTTTACATCTAGAGAAACTGACAGGAAAAAATTATAGAGACAGGAAAGGTAGGCTCATGAAAGGTTTTTAAACCATGACATAACATTTGGACTTTAATAGGAGGGCAGTAAGATTGAGGCACAGAATTATATTAAGCACAGTTACTTGATGAGCCCAGTATTTAAAAATCTCTAATTGATTTCTCTTAAAATGGTAGCTAAGAGCCCAGGTCTTAGAATTAGACTGACCTTTCTACCTTTATCAGCTTTATGATTTTAGGCCTCAGTTTCTAAACCTTTAAAATGAAGATAACTAATTTTGTTTCCAAATGGGCTTCTAAAATACTAAAATCATCAAATTAAGTTCTTCATTGCATGGTAAATGAACTCTCAATAAATGGTTGGTGTAATCCACCAGCATCATTATCTTCAAGCTCACCATCATTTATGTTTTCCAAATGCTAGAGACATACATGAACATCTTCAGAGCGGCATGCAGATTTGCCCCATGGACGTGGTAACAGAAACAAATAGGAACATAGCTGGCTGCTACCAACTAAGGTGGACCCTTCAATTTTTGGGGTTTTTTTTGTTTTGTTTTTCTTTTAAGTGTATTTGTTAAAAGTCCTCTGTCTTGGTTTCCTAGCTTGCTGTAAATGCTGGTTTCTGATCGCTAAACTGTCAGTGTTTTTGATAAAATGGCTTAATGGAATCCTCATTGTAAAGATAAAGAAACTCATTAAATTTTCTGAAACACACTAGTCCCTCTATAATTTGCAGGTAGCATGTCTTTCTACAAGACAGTAGTTTTATTAATCAGGATAACTAACTAAGCAGTTATAACAAATAACTCCCTGATTCTATGGCTTAAGGTAACAGAAGTTTCCTTGTCAGTAACATCACAGTCTCTCCTGGCAGCTCTCCTCAGGTGTGACTTGATCTTCTCCTTCCATCCTGTGACTGTGCTGTCTAGGAGATCTCCACTCCCAGCTGCATGAAGGAGGGATACAGTATGTGGCAAGGACACCCCAGGTCTTCATTCCCTCAATCTCAAAATGACACAATTCAATTCTAATCACATTTTAGTGGCCAGATCTTAGTCATGCGCATATTTCACTGAACTCAGGCTTTCTGTGTATCTAGGAAGACAATAATGGGTAGTTTAGTAAACCCAGAGATGCAGAGAGGCAAGTATGTACCCAATTACATAAAAAACCAGCACCAGTTAAGTAAGGATTTGTCATGATATCCAAACCCATAAACAATGCATTAAAAAAAAAAGAAAAAAAAACTTTAATAAATTCTGAATAAAAACAGCGTGCTTCCATCATTGCAACCTTACCAAGATCAGAATTATGATAATTCTTGGTCATTTTACATTTTTGTCCACACTTATAGGAGAGGAAAAAATGAGATACATATATATGTGCTTAATAATAGAATACTGTTGACCTACTTTCCTCTTAGGATTCCACTGAGAATTCTTAAGGAAAATAATATGTATCCTAACAAATTAAAATAAAATGTGATTTGATTAATTAAGAGCCTAATTTTTTGCATCAATGATCATTACCAAGGTGATTTTTATTATGTTTAATCATCCTTGCAATATCACTGTTTTCCCCTCTGATGACCTGTTGTTTGAGTTTGTTTTCTAATTTTTGACAATCCACTAAAACTCCTTTTTTTATCATCTGTTTGATGTTTTGACAGTTTCAGTATTTTAAAAATGTTTAATAGCTGAAGTGTTCTTGATTTGAGTATCTTAATTAAGCTCATGTATTCGAATAGCAATCATACAGTATGGTAATATTATTAAACTTTTTTTGGTAAATGCTCAATAACATTAAATAAATTTAATGTACTTCTGCTTCTATAAACTTTTTATAAATAATGAATAAGGGGTTATTTATGGGGAAATAGTTGATATTTTCTTCTCTATTTTTTTGTCAACAGTAGCAAAAAAATTCAGATAATGAATATAAGTTCACTAATTCCTTTTTCATGTGCACACATTCTTCAGATAAACCAATGATTGAGGATGTCTCATCCTTTCAATCGGAAATTCATTTGGAGGAAGGAAAAAGTGTTTGTGAATGCTTGAGCTGAGGCTGTCAGTGATATTATTTTGCATAATTATATTGTCTGTTGATTCATCTTCCATATTTCCTTGGATGGGGCTTCTGAATTGATTAAAACTTCGAATTTGTAGTCTATTTGAATTCAAATTTTGCTTCAGAAATTCTGCTTTGATTGGATATTCCAGTGCTTCATTTCTCAAGGGCATTTGTAAGAAAAAGGAAAGAAAGCTACAGGGTGTGGGACTTGGGGTTTTCCAGGTTACATTGATCCCTGTACCATCTCTTAGCTGATTTCCAGTTCACCCTCTTGGTTGTGTTGTTGAGAGAAGGTTGAAGTCTTTCAGTGGGTAAATGCACTAACATTGGGAGCCTCTTTGAGAGCTGATGAAATAGAATTAACCTCGGAAACTCAAGGTTTCCCAGCATAAACTGACTGACTTTCATCCTAGTAAAAAAGCTGCTGTAGAAATCTCTTACCTGGCACCCTGCCTGAATTTCTATCTTGAGCTCTATCAAGAATAGAAGTTCTTACTTCTAACTTCTTTAGCTTTTTTTTTTTAAAGATTTTATTTATTTATTTGACAGAGAAATATAGCTAGAGAGGGAACACAAGCAGGGGAAGTGAGAGAGGGAGAAGCAGGTCCCGAAGAGCAGGGAACCTGATGCAGGGCTCAGTCACAGTCTCCAGGATCATGACCTGAGCCGAAGGCAGATGCTTAATGACTGAGCCACCCAGGTGCCCTTAGCTTGTTGATTTAAATATTACAGATGGATCTGGACACACAGTGCCAGTTTTCCACAAGGGGATCTTGTTGTGCTGAGTGTGTCAGAGGAAACCCTGACACCTCAGACCTATCTCTGGGAAAGGAGAAAAATACCAGGGTGGTTTTTGTGGTTATGAGATGCCATGCTCTGAGTACTCACTATCTTCATAGCTCAGCAGGAATATTCTCTGTAGCACAGAAAAAAAATGCAAGGCTTTCCTAATGTGTGCATTTTTCTTTCATTCCTAACTCAAGTATTGAGTACCTCCTTGGTGCCAGCTTCAGAGAAGAGCAATTCCAATTCTGTGTGCTTAGATAACTGATATGTGATGAGGAAGCATAGTGGACACTGAGGAGAACAAAGTTCCAGAAGATTCCATAGGAAGCCTATGGTTTTCTAGGATTTTGCGCTATGGATTAGAAGTGAAAGAGCCTCCCAGGCAGAGGGAGCATTGGAAAGAATGGGAACAACATGAAATAGTATGACGATATGGGAAACTGCAAATTATGTTGAAGGTTTGAATGTGAATTATTAGTTAAATGTCAGGTAGGCAGGACATTTAGCCATCCCTTAAACTGAGTCATTTTTCCTCTTTCCTGATACATTTGATCTTCTAGGTATGCTATCCTGAGTACATGGAGGGCTAGTATGGGCTCTTACTTGTTGTTGATGGCCAGCAAATGATTCCTGGCACCATCTCCAGCAGATTCGGCCTCTGGTTATGACTTGTGGTTAAGAGCCTTGACCTCTATCCCACCCCTCACCAAGGAAAACAAACACAACACACCTGATCCTTATGGAACCAATGTTGTCCCTGACTCTGTCTCCAGGCTGTGTTTCCTGAAAGCATAAACTATAGACTTTATAGTGCTGTATAGTTGCTTAGTTACTCCCATACCCAGAAAAGAAATGCTGGCATGTAGGCCATTCTCCAGTGAAATGCTGCAAGCCATGTAGTAGATACTGATCAGGCTCCCTTTTTACTGTCTGATTTGTTTTTTTTCTGTTTTGTTTTTTGATGAGTAGTGATACACTCAGACATGGTAGATTGTAGATCTTTGAACACACCTTGGAACACTGTCCTCAATTCCAGGACACTAGGGAAATCTTTGGCTTGGCTTCCTACAGATAATTTGATTTAGGACATGGTGATAGAGCCATTAGCTCCTGGGTTCCAATGCCTCTTAATGTTTTAATACTCATTACATACAGAAAGCATTCAACAGCTAATTCAACTAGTGACAGTTTCCACTCATAAAATGAGGTCGGTAAGAGTTTCTACATTTGTGTTGTGGTTATGAATAAATAAGATAATTCATGTAAAACTACTTTTTATAATGCTTGGTATTTAATAAATGCCAAATGAACTTTAACTATTATTTTTACTTCCATGACATTGTTTAGAAAAGATGAAAAGATGGCATGCGCATTTCCTCTTGGCGATGTTACTTTGTTCTGTTTTCTTGTTTTGTTTTGTTTGGTTTTTGTCAGTTAACCATTCAATGATAGTAGTTATTATTTTGTTTTGAAATTTAAAAAAATAACTATTTTTATTTTGTTTTGGAAGATATATACATATGTAATGAATTCAATATGGTAATTCTTCTAAAGGGAGAAGAAAGTCTGTTTCTAATGGGCCATGGAGTAGTGTGTGCTTGCTATCTTACCTGTTGGAACATGTTAAAAAGTGAAGCCTTTCAACTACATTTTAAAAAGTTCTGTGAAAAGGAAAAAAGGAGGTATGGCTGGAGAGACTGAAACTAATGGTTTAAGGAAATCTCAAAAATGTAATTTGATTTATAAAGCTATCTATCACCCATTGAGATAAAAAGGAAAGTACACTTGAAAAGATTTATTTTCCTATCCCCGAATATTCTAGTCAACTTAGATTTTAAAAGTAGAGACAACATAGGAAACAATTATGAGTGTTGTAGTTGTTTATTATGATTGTAGTGTTTTGATTGCGCCAAAATACTAAGACTGATGCATTAACTTATTTGGTAGTAGATATTAAATCAATAAAATTAAGAACTTCCTATAGAAAAAAGCCATCTGATATCATAATGGGCTCTGGGAGTGGGAAGTTATTTAGGTTAATATAAAATAATCACTCACATTGGTATTTTTGCTCTGCGGTGGTAACAAATTTTACCATGTTAGTGGCCGAACAGTAGGGCAGTTTATTTCTTATTCACATAGAGTTGCTGTAGGTCTGGTAACTCTTCACATCAAATATCTATCTGACAAGCACTTCCAGAAATATCTACATTGTTTTCATCTCTGACTACTCTGACCTTTGAAGAACAGAGGGAATTGGGAGGAGACCCACCACTTCTTATGACCTCATCCTGGAAATGAGGCATCCCTTCCAGTCAATTCCTGTTTCCTAGTATTTTTTTATGACCTCATCTTGCCTATAATGAAGTCTTCCTATGATATAGGGAACATAACTGTTAAAGTTAGAGCCTTCTCTAACTGCTCAAGGATCAATGTAATTGTCAGACTAAAAGACAAATCTATGTTGTGTCTGAAATTTCAGTGATAATAATTGTACTGTATGAAATTCACCTACCAAATCTTTACCTACACAATGCCTGAAATAAGTGTGCTTAAACTGGAGAAATAAGGCACTAAACACAGTTAAACTTTAGTGGCGGGTGGGAATAAAACATGTGCTGTATCACATAGACAGGCATTTCGAGATATGTATGAGCCGCAAGATACTTCTCTTGCAATTCTTCTCTGTATAGACAGGTAGTTACACTTGACATTTGTTCTACTTGCTCAAAGCCAGCCCTAGTAGTTCAGCTAGGGAGATAATATGTTGAGGCAAATACATGCAAACCAATCATCTATGCATGTTTTTCCCTCTAGGGGTGATTCTGCACTCCTCCTTGCCATCTCTGGGGCTGCACTCCACCCTCTTTCCCCTTCACCAAATCATCCTAAATTCTGCTGACACTACTCCTTAAAAGTTTCTTCACATGTGGTAGCTTTTCATTTGTTTGTTTGTTTATTTTTTTGTACCATCCAAAATGCTTTTTTCCCTTAATGAAGGCCCTCATGTTTCACCTTCATACCAATTAATGAACTCATATATCCAATCTTCCTTCCTCTAGGCAGCTACCAAAATCATCCTCTTAAAGCTGGAGAGCATAAATCACTGTAGTAAGCACAGAAGTTCTGGAGTGAGACAAGCTACAACCTTGCACAATTTTCTTCACCTTTACCCCTAGTTTTGTGGTCTATTAAATGAGAGATAATAAGACCTCATAGGCTTAAAAGCAGGTGATAACGTAAGTATTTTACAATTGATAGATCATGGCACAAATGAATTCCAATAGTTACAGGCCACAGTGCGATCAATGTGCTGGCTAATAGCCCTTAATTGCTGAGTCATGGGAGGTTGTGGAAGCAGGTCTGGGACTGGACTACAGAGGCAAGGACACGAAGGAGGAGGTTACATTGGGGTTGGACAATGGCTATTTACCAAGAGTACAGAAATAATTCAGTATTTTAATGTTAATACAAGTTACCCACCAATTGAATAGCAACTTTACTTAATTTATTGAAATTACTGAACACAGACACAGTGTATAATCAGCCGAGGTTATAGATAATGCTGCAGTAACAATAAACCCGAATCTGCAGGTGTCAACAGAATAAAAGTTTATTTCTCACCCATACAAAGTCTGCAAAAAGATTTGAGTTGACACTCCATTCTCAGACTGATGGACATGGCTGGGGAAGGGAGCCTAGAGAGTTGTCTGTCAGCTCTAAAAAACACTTATCCTGGGGCACCTGGGTGGCTCAGTCAGTTAAGCATCTGCCTTTGGCTCAGTTCATGATCCCAGGGTCATGGGATTGAGCCCCTCTCAGCAGGGAGTCTCCTTCTCCTTCTGCCTCACCCAACCCGCACCCCCCACCCTGGCTTGGGTGCACGTGCACCCTCTCTCTCTTTCAAATAAATAAATTAAAATCTTAAAAAAAAAAAAAAAAAGCCAGTAAGTGTTGCCTGGATGGCTCAGTCCTTTAAGCGGCTGCCTTCGGCTCAGGTAATGATCTCAGGGTCCTGGGATCCAGGCCCATATCTGGCTCTATGCTCAGCAGGGAGCCTGCTTTTCCATCTCCCTCTGCCTGCCTTTCTGCCTACTTGTGCTCTCTATCTCTCTGTCAAATAAATAAATAAAGTCTTTTAAAAATAAAACAAACAAACAAAACAATAAAACACATCGCCGGAGGTGACACCTATTATTTTTGCATTACTTTTTATTTGCAAAAGCAAGTTATGTGACTATACCCAACTTCAAGAGAGTGGAAAAGCATAAATTTTTCTGTGCACTCAGAAGAGATGAGCTCGCGTTGGTGAGCCATGCTAATATCTACATACACAGTGTCTAGCACATTGTTCAGTGCCCTAATTATTATTAAAGCATACTCTGATCATTGCATTTCTCTCTTCAAATTATTTTATTGAATCTGTTTTACTTTTCCTATAGCACTTAAGCTCATTATTATCCTTAACAACTTCTGTGATGTAAATCTTAACTATGTTTTTCTTTATATCTTCTACTACTTCACTTTATTTCTGGCCTTTTCAAACGGAGTTATTTATTTTTCCTATCAATCCGTTGCTTGCTTCTATATCCTTGTCTCTACTGTTATTTCAACTTAAATGCTTTTACACGCCCATAACATCTTCCCACACTTCTTCCCAAAGTTCAAATGTTCTAAATTTCCATTCCCAAGGTAAACTTCCATAGCAATATTCCATTAACTTTTATGATACTATTAATTCCAACATTATATTACAGTTATTCTATGAATGATTATGTCCCATTCTGTCCTAAGAAGTCTTTAAAAATAGGGTCCCTGCCTGATTCATCTGTATAGCCTATCTTCTGAGCGCTTACTCACAAGAGTTCAGTAGTGTTGAATTCATGGAAGGCACAGCCTGGTATGTGAGCATTGGACTGGAAATAAGAAATGCTATGTTTTAGTTACACCCTAGTCCTAAGTAGCCATATTACCTTGAGGAAATTGCTTCACTGCTTGGAACTTCAGCTTCCTCATCTCCAAAGTGGAGACAATTTTAACTGCCTTGTCTTGTATTTCCTACAGTATTGTTGGGAGAAGTAAGTCATATGTGAGGTCACAGTATGTGAAAGCACTTCGTGTAAGTAGTCCTCATTATGACAAACCAAACTGAACTCTTATATTAAGTTCTGAATTGATCAATTCTTCAGCAGTATTTATAACTGTTGACCATTCTTTTCTCTTCACAAAACACCTCTTTTTTCCTTTGGGTCTTATATTTTTACATCCCTGGTTTTCTGCCTACCTCTTCTTTATCTGATCATTACATTTTGGGGTTTTTCAAGCCTATCTTTAGCCACCATTAACTTTTCCTCTGTCATTTGTGCATCTTTACTCTATACGCTTGCTACGAGTTCAATCTTACTCCTAACATGAATTTTCATTTATATACAGATAATTCACAAATATATACCTCATGCCCAGATCTGCCATATGAGTGAGAGGTCTTTAAATTCAACAGCTTAGCTGAGATCTGCACCTGGATGTGTCATCATATCTCAAGCACTACATTTCCAAACTACTCTCAATTTACAAATAGCCTCGTAATGTTTGATTTATGAGTGTTTCCAGTGTTTTTTTTTTCCTCCAGAAAATGGCACTATCATATTTAATTTTAAGTGTCAAAATCTGAGTTACCTTTATTCTTATCTATAATATCAAGACTCACTGGACTACTGCAAACCTTGCCATAGGTATTTCTGTTAATAGCACTCTAATAGAAAGCCCCACCATGTCTCAGAAGTTCCTTAGAAATACTTTACTAACTGGTGTTTCTGTCCCTTGTCAATCTAATTACTTACACTGCATCTTTTCCAAAATGTAAATCTTATGTTTTATTTAAAGTGGTTCCCACTGTTTGCAGATGAAAAGTTAAATTCCTTAACATGGTTGTCAAGAACTCGCATGATCTGCTCTGCTCTTCACTGTTACCTTTCTTTCCTTGTGGCAGGTTGTCTCCCAGTGACTACACATTTCTTTATATAGGTCTCATATCCTGTGGATTTCAAACATTCAGCAGTTTCTGAAAATATAAATTTCCTTTTCTGTGTTCAGAGCAGTTAACACAGATTTTTCTTTCTTTAGGACTTCATGTATGTAAAGTACTCTGTTCCCTATTTTCAATATTTTTAGTTGTCACTTAATCTTTTTAATGATACTAGTAGGTAAGAATACTAAGGCTATCTGAAGGTCATATGACTAGTAAATAGGGACCTAGTAGTAGGTAGTAGTCCCTCTGTATGTTTCCTGAAGAAATTGCAGAACCTACATCCCTCTTATCTGGTATTTAGTCTGGATCTGCAAATTGCTATTCATGTCTGCTAATACCAAGCTCATATATTCATTTTAGATGTAGCTAGGATTCCTAATTTCCTATCTTCTGATTCTACTATTGGCTATTCTAACTTTGATATAAAGATCTAGTAGGCTCATACCCTCCCAACTTGATAATTTTCAAGCTATTATTCAAAGAATTCTATAGGATTTATCTCAGTCATGGGCTATGGCCAAGAACAATATTGAACAGAAGCTCTCTATAAATAATAGAACTTAAAAAGTAGTAACTGCTGATCTTCAAAAAGTATGATTCTTCATACTTTTATCTGTCAGGAAAGAAAAATAAATAATCAGTAATATCAAGTTTAAATATGATTAATTTTGGGGAAATTTTATAACATCTTACCTTACCCATAGTAAATTCTTCAAAACAGCTTTATTTTTTATTGATTTTAAACACTTTCTGTGTACTTGCTTGTGTGTGTATTGTGTTGGATTTTTTTTTTATTTGTAGTTTGTTTTTGGTCTTTGACTTAGTTTATTATATGTTGCCATATATATGTGTATATATTTACTCAGATCTATTAATCTTTTATTTATGGCTTCCAGGTTTTAAATTCTATTAAGAAACTCCTTCCCTAAACCCCATTATTTAACTGGCAAACATTTGCTATAAGGAACAATTAACCCTTACTTACAAAGAATTTAGACTAATCAATAAAAAGTATACAAATGGGTCAATAGAAACTAGGCAATGTGTTGAACAAAAAAAGCAATACAAATAAGAAATAATCTTAGAGGAAAAAAATGTTTTATCTCACTGACAGTAAAAGAAGTACAATTCAAAGCAATGTGAGATTTCTCATCTGTTCAGGTTGGAAACAAAAGTTCTCTAGGTGGTTGAGAAATATTTATTATATACGTCATGATTCAAACTTCAAATTAATAAAGAATTTTGAGGACTACATTAAAAATGTCTGTCAAAATGTAAATGTGCATATGACTTTTATACCAGCCACTCTACTGTTATGAATTTAACCAACAGATATATTTTCAAAAGTACATCAAGATAATTCTGTAGGAATTTCTGCTTCACCATTCTTTGAGCTATTAATATGAAATGTAACATGCTAAGGGCACCTTAGTGGCTCAGTCAGTTAAGCATCTGACTCTTGGTTTCAATTCAGGTCATGATCTCAGGGCTATGAGATTGAGCCCCATGTTGGGCTCTGCGCTTGGGGTGGTGTCTGCTTGAGATTCCCTTCCTCCCTCTGCCCGTCTGCCCACTCCTATATGATCTCTCTCTTTCTCTCTAACAAATATATACATCTTTAAAAAAATGTAATGCACTAAATAAGCATTAATATGGATGTGGTTTGATAAGTCATAGATTCAATGAACAAAATGCCTAAAATCAAACAATTGATGTGACTGAAATATAGAAGTGTGTGTTTGATGTAGAAATCACTTAAAAACATGAATACAGGAAGAGCCCATGGGAAATAACTAGTGTTTACTTGGTATAAATAAAAAACATATACATATATATGCAAAAATACAGGTGAAACAGTTTTTCTCAAAGGACTCTCTATATCCACTGTGGGGCTCAAACTCATGACCCTGAGATCAAGAGCCCCATGCTCTACTGACTGAGCCAGCCAGATGTCCCTACCTTGTTTAAATATTTTTACTAAGTCTACATATTATTGTCATGGTTTTTGCAGAAATAAATACTGATATTAACCCATTTTAATTCCTATATTTTTACAAAAGATTATAAATAAGGGTTTTAAAAATTCCTCCTTTTTTGTAAAAGTGGTTTCTGTACTTATACATTTTTAATATCATACAAATTCTCCGATTTTATTTGAACTGTTGCCCTCGGCACTTTTTCCCACTTCTTCCTGTGTTCTCACATACTGAATCCATCCTTATTAAGTTGCTAATTCTGCTGGGATGAAGGTCTTGGTATTTTAAGATTATGCACCTAAAATTGAAGGCAGTAAGATTTTGTGAAAGGACTGTATTCTTCAAGGTTGAGGTTGGTTTCAGAGACACTTAAAGTGAACTCAATTATAGACTCCGAAACAGAATAAATACCCTCACTTGTCTTCTGTTGTTGTGTGTGTGTGTTTGCCTACTATCTGCAGTACTAGTGTAATATCTATGCCTCCCTTGAATCCAGCATTATTTATTTCTTCCACCACTCTTGTCCTTCAAACAAAGTATAGTATTTTAAAATTGTGATCACTATTTTAAGAATAAGTGACCAAGTGATAAACAGCCAGAAATGAACAATTTGAACACTGGAAGATTTTTCCTGTGCTTTGACTTTATTATTTTTTTTTAAAGATTTTATTTATTTGACAGAGAGAAACACAGCCAGAGAGGGAACACAAGCAGGGGGAGTGAGAGAGGGAGAAGCAGGCTTCCCACCAATCAGGGAGCCCGGGGATCGTGACCTGAGCCGAAGGCAGTCGCTTAACCAACTGAGCCACCCAGGCGCCCCTGTGCTTTGACTTTAAAGCAGTCATTAAAAGAAAAACAGAATCTGGTTTTTCCATGTGTCACGAGGTGGCGGCGGCGGCTTCTTCTTCTCCTTCTCCTCCTCCTTCTTCTTCTTCTCCTTCTTCTTCTCCCCCTCCTCCTCCTCCTCCTTCTTCTTTCTTCTAATTCTTCTGTGATTTCAATTTTTCTAGAAATGCTGGTCAAAGTTGTGGGAAAAATGTAAATACCTGATCAGAGGAGTTGCTTAAGAAGTGTCTCAGCTGAAACCAACACTTTAGTGTGAGTGCTAGCTGCTTCACAAGTCAAGGTATAAGGAGCTATGAATACAGAGAGAACATTTTGCCATGAATTATTCAGCTAACCATGGGATGCTGTTATCTCCACTCCAGTTGCTTTTAATTGCACAAGTAAGATTTCTGCTTATCTGGCTTTCAACTTGATACCAAGGTTCAGCTTGCCCAACCAGGGTGGAAGGTAGGAAATGAATATCTCAACAGATAGGCAGCTGCCATTCACGAATGCATTAAGGAATATGGCATGGGATTATAACAGGAAGCTAGAAGACAGATACAGACATTGGCAATGGAAGGACATGTGAAACAACCTAACACGAGATTGTCTTTTTCTCTGGTCTTAGTGTGCATTGCCAAATCTTGAGTGTAGACTAATATGTGTTATCTAAATTTCTGGCATCCTCTTTCTTAGAAACTTGAGGTCAAGTCTCTGGGACAAAGATAACATGTTCTTTATGCCAGCCTCTCAGAAGGACCTAGTATTCCTTCATTCTAAATTAAGTCTTAGTTCAGTTTTAAGAAGCTGCTCATTTTAATTTTTGGAAGTCTATTTAAGATAAGTTTGTTAATCAATCTAAATAATTTTTCTGAAACTTTGTTGTCATTCCACATTCCCAGAGGAGATGTATTTTGGCACCTGTGCTAAGAATTTTCCACAATAATTTACTTATAAAATACTATTTGAAATACTTGGAGAAGATTTAATTTTTAACCACTTCTCAGTTTACATCTTTCCTTGTTTTAAATAGATGGTTCTTTAGTATTGTTTTATATATCCATTTCTAGATTCAGTTGTATATTCAACACACTTTTTGCCACTCACCATTTGCTGTGCACTGTGTGGAGCATAGGGGATATAGAGGTTACCCACAGATAAACACCCTTATTTTATGGAGCTCCAAAAGTAGAATGAAGATAGACACACAACGCAAACCAGTTGTACCTCATGGTTATCTCACATGGGGAGCTTATGCCAGGCACAATGGGAGCAGTGTTGAGAGTTGGAGTACCCCCAGGCTCCCTGGGGGAAAAGGATGGAGCAAGTGGAAGATGAGTCAAAGAAGGCTTCCCTGAGAAAACAGTACTTGTTGTAGGACTTGATAGTTGCTTATGCATTAGTAAAGTTGATAAAAGTGTAAGAGTGGACATTCCCATCAGAAGGCAAAATGTGTGTAAAGATCCAAAGCTGTAGTAGGCTTGGAGGGTTTCGGAGAATAGTAAGTCTTAAACTGACTTTTGGAAGCACAAGGTATATACAGGAGAAAGGCAAACAATAAGTGTGAAGAGTGTACACAGGGTGAGATGCCAGTTTATGAACGGCTGTATATTAGATGTTATTCTGAACACAGCAAAGAGCTATTGAAGAATTTTTGGCAGGAGTGATGTGATCAGATTTCTGATGTAGAAGAATTGTGATGACATTGTTCTTTTGATGGTTTCTTTATGGGTCTACACCATGAAACTTCATATTAGCATTCTCAGTGGGGCCAAAATAAAAAAGACAATATAGGTTAATTGAACGAACATATAATTGAAAGTCAGCAGAACTGGGTCTTTTATATTCCCTCTTTTTTAGAGGTACATGACTGTGGATGATACATTTTTCCTTCCTCGTTAGATGTAAATTCCATTGGTACCAAGAGCCTAAGACAACTAACTCCTCAACCATAGTGATACTCAATAAATGTGGAATAAATGAATGAATTTCTGGGTCTCTATGTTCTCTTTACCAAAGTGAGGAGGATTGAATGTTGTCCTAAGAGCTGTTTTCCACTCTGGCATGAAGAGATCCACATGATTATAAGTTAGGTGTACAACTATACTGTACTCTTTAGGGTAATTATTGTCATTAATTATATTGAGCTGATACTGTTAGTCTGAGGGATGAATAGTGGGAGAAGCGATGAATCAGTTCTAGACACTTTCTTCTCTGGTGCTTTATCTTCATTTTAAAGGGCTCCTCTTTATTGTCTTCTCTTTCACTGCTCTTTCTACATTTTAAATGTCTTCATTCCTAGACATTCAGTTGTAGGACTTCCTATTGTTTACTCTATTTTTTCCCCTGTGAATGTGTAGCCCACGCATTTGTATTTCTAGTTCAGGTGTTTCTCCTGAGCTGAAGATTCAAGACAGTCCTACTTACTGGCCATCTCTATATATATTTTTTTCTTCCTCCTTCCTGCCAAATGCTTGCCTTTTCCTTCTTTGGTGCCTCAAACAATTATTCCTGCTACCTTGCTTTCTTGGACATCTAATATCATCTTTATAGTGTGTTGGGCTTTTCCAAATGTGAGCAGACCCATTGGATTCAGTGTTTTCAGGTTCTGCCTGGTGAAAGTTCCTGAGGAAAGGAATACAGAGCAGGCTGTCACTTTGAAATATTGAGGGACTGTTGTCAGGGGAAGTATAGAAAAAGAAAAATCTTATAAATTAATCTCTCAAAAATATAGTCACCATTTTCCCATGTTATTTTGAAGAACTTGTTGTGGTAGATGACCATTTTTATATTCAGTCTACCATATGAGGTTCTCATTTCTGTATTATAATTGATGTAAATCTTAAGCCTCTAGAAAAGTGACAGATTTTTATCTTATAAACTGTTACGTCATCAGTACCTCAGAACGTGATAGGTTTGTTAATTAATACATTAATTAATCTATTGACTATGGATTCACTCATTATCCCCTTCCCTCCAATGATACCTGTATCTAAATGCATTCTGGCCTCTCCATCTTGATGGTTTGAGTCTCATTTTTCCTGACTCTTTGCTTCGTTTAATGATTTTCTAACAGTCTCTTATTTTATTCCCCCATTTTCTACTTTATTGGTTGTAGTCATTCCAGAATCTGTTTAAATGCTACATTCTTAGTGAATTCTTCTCTGATTCACCCTCTGGCTTGAAATGCAATACATAATTCTTCATATACCAGGATCACCTGCTTTATTTGTTTGGCTCTAGAATTTAATACCATCTATTGTTTCAAATGGTGAGTCTGACTTTTGTTCTGAGTTAGGTTACCTGAGGGTGTCCTAGGGTCTCTCACCTGGCCTAGTGGAAGTCCTTCTTTTATTTATTTATTTATTTACTTACTTACTTACTTATTTATTTATATTATTTATTTATTTGACAGAGAGAGAGAGAGATCACAAGTAGGCAGAGAGGAAGGCAGAGTTAGGAGGAAGCAAACTCCCTGCTGAGCAGAGAGTTTGATGCAGGCCTGGATCCCAGGACGTGGAGATCATAACCTGAGCTGAAGGCAGAGACTTTAACCCACTGAGCCACCCAGGCACCCAAGAAGTCCTTCTTTTAAAAATATGTGTAATAATAGGAGTAAAAGCATATCTCAATGAAGTCATTGCAAA
>PITA01025186.1:5297-24957 GCA_004023965.1 Spilogale gracilis
CCTGGGTGGCTCAGTTGGTTAAGCCACTGCCTTCGGCTCAGGTCATGATCCCGGAGACCCGGGATCGAGCCCCACATCGGGCTTCCTGCTCGGCGGGAAGCCTGCTTCTCCCTCTCTCACTCCCCCTGCTTGTGTTCCCTCTCTGGCTGTGTTTCTCTCTGTCAAATAAATAAAATCTTTAAAAAAAAAAAAAAAAAAGAATCAATTATACTCTTTGTCTCTTCCAACTCTCTTGCACGTGCCTACATCACTGCATCTAATCTGCTCATATGAAAGTCAGAAATGTTCTTCATTGCTAGGTCAATGGCTAATTCCTATCCTTATGTTTCTTGATCCATCAGCAGCATTTAACTCAAACAAATCCCCACTCCCTCAACACACACAGTTCATGCACTATTTTCACTCAACTTCTAGACACCATGCTCATCTAGTGTTTCTCTCATGTCTCTGAAACTCCTGCTCAGTCTCTGCTGGTTTGGAACGATTCCCAGATAGAACCTCCCAGATTCTAACTATTGGAATGTTCAGGCCTCAGTTTCAGGTCCTTTTTTCTACCTATACTTGTGTGATTTCATGCAGTAGCCTGGTTTTAAATACCACTGAAATGTAGATGATTCCCAAATATTTATCTTCAGACCTCTCTCCTGAACTTGAGGCTTTAATCCTGTGGCATTCTCAACATCTCAGCTTGAATGTCCACTAGGTATCACAAATAAGTATGGACTGATTAAAAATGGAATGCATAAATCCCTCTATGAGAGGAACATTCACAAGTCACAATCTATGCAGACTAAGGCTTCCCGTGTTTGTCTTGTATGATTTGTTACAAACTTACTTTCCACCTCTCTTCCTCTGACTTCTAAATAGACTCTAAACTTATTAAGAACTCCAAGCAAGGAACTTTGACTTATTGAAACTTAGAGAAGAAGGAAGAATTTTTTCCTTCATTCAACAAATATGGGTTAGGCTCTGTTCTAGCCACTGGAGAAATAACAGGCAATAAAGTAGAAAAGATCCCTACTCCCCTGAGATTTGCATTATAATGGGACAAGAGAAGCAGGTGAGGAAAAGACAACAAACAAAGGCAAATAAATATACAGCATGTGAAATGGCAATAGGGCTGTGAGGAACAATAGTGCAGGGAATGGACAACAAAGTAAAGTGGCCTCTACATTAGACAGGTTGATCTGGTCCAGACCCTGGGAGAGGATGAGGTCTTAACAAAGGCTTGGGGAAAGAGACAGAGAGAACCTCACATATTCCTAAGGAAAGAGATCTCCAGACAGAAAGCACAGGCAGGGCAAGGTTCTGTAGAAACAGATTGTTTAATGTGTTTGTAAAAATATAGTGACTACTATATAGGACTCAGTTTGTATTCGCTTTGTTTCCTTCTTCTCTCATGCAAAGTAATTTAGGGAGAGCTTTACAAAAGTATGCAGTGCATCTATAAATATATAATTCTAGTTTAAAGAAGATTATATCATTTATGTACTATATTCCATTTGCTCTTCTACATTAAAAGAAATCAATTGTTTGTTTAGGTAAAAATGGGCACACAAAATGACAGCATAAGCCATTTTAATGGATGCATCAATCAAAACCCACTGTGATACTGTCTGTGGATACACAATGCAGTAAGTGAGTATAAACACAAATATACAGGCTCATTTCTATTTATGTGGAATGTTCAGCACAAGATGTTTTCTTGAAGGTAGAACATTTGTCATATTGTGTTTATGACCACAAAAAAATGGATTTTAAGAACAATTTAAATTAACCTGAATCAGAATATTTAGACATATGCTTTCCCTCTTGCTACACAAAATATTCTTTTATGTTATTTCTATTTTAATTTTGAGTTGAATTCTCTGGCAAGTATTCTTTCAATGTTTAAATCTCATTGCACCTTGATGCACTGTTTGTTGGTTATTTTGGGGTGTTGGGAGGTTATGAATGAGGAAAACATTACTATGTTACTTGTTGAGAAAAGCTGTCATCATTTTTCTGGGAAGCTCATTTTCCTAGACAAAGCTGGCATGAGATGGAAAAGGGTATAAATTTCCTTGCCAGGCAGTGAGTTTGGCCAAATTACTCCAAGGATTCTATTGATCAAAACATGGTCTAGCCAAATTGTCTAGTTTCCTATATTAATAAAGAAGAGGTTTTCTATCCTAGAGAAGATAGAGAATTTCTTAAATTCCCTGCTTGACTACTGCAAATGACTACTGGTGAGTTCTTTGGTTCCTCATTTCTCACATTTCTTGCACCTAAACACAAATAATTTGTTACTTCTTGATAATTTGTGCAGCAAAATCTCAAAAAAGAATAGAAAAGCTGATGAAGTACATTGAAAAATTATCTTCATATATCATCCTTTGAGTTATTAACTTATAACAGCCCTCAGTGTCCTGGTAGTAATAATTATTAAAATCATCCCCAATTTAGAGGTTAAGAAAGTAATAATTAAGACAATCCAGAAGACTCCTGATGATAAATTGTACTTTACAACAACTAGGAGGTAAATGTATATTTTAGAAAGTTAACAATGAACATATTGAATGTATGTATAAGGGCCTCTAGCCCATAGTTTATAATAACTCCTACTCACAAACAACAAAACAATTTTTTGCCTATGAATATGAACCTTTTGGTCAAATCAGTGGTTTAACATAGAACTGTTGCACTCAATTAATAGAGCTGATTTCATTCCACTTTCTGGGTTCTGAAACAATGGGATCGGGCAGGTGCTCTGTATATTGTCAGGTCATAAATTAGGAAATATTTAGTTTTATACCTGGTGATTCATTATGTTTATCCATAATACATAGCTTACAAGTATCTACTAAAACATTTTAATTCTATTTCCACATTGGTAAAATGTACTAGAAATCAGGGAGCTTGGTTCTTTGAAAGAATTAATAAGATCGATAAACCATTGGCCAAATGTATCCAAAAGAAAAGGGAGAGGATCCAAATTAATAAAATTATGAATGAAAGGGGAGAGATCAAGACTAACACCAAGGAAATAGAAACAATCATCAGATATTACTATTGACAATTATATGCCAATAAGTTTAACAACCTAGAAGAGATGGATACATTCCTGGAAACCTATAAACTTCCAAGACTGAAACAGGAAGAAATTGACAATCTGAATAGACCTATATCTAGTAATGACATTGAAGCAGTGATCAAAAACCTCCCAAAAAACAAGAATCCAGGCCCAGACGGATTCCCTGGGAAATTCTACCAAACATTCAAAGAAGAAATAACACCTATTCTCCTGAAGCTCTTTCAAAAAATAGAAGTAGAAGGAAAACTTCCAGACTCTTTTTATGAAGCCAGCATTACTCTAATCCCCAAACCAGATAAGACCCCATCAAAAAGGAGAAGTTCAGACCAATATCTCTAATGAAGATGGATGCCAAGATTCTCAACAAGATCCTTGCTAACAGGATCCAGCAATACATTAAAAAGATTATCCACCATGACCAGGTGGGTTTTATCCCAGGGATGCAAGGGTGGTTCAACACTCGCAAATCAATCAACATGATAGAACAAATCAATAAGAGAAGAGAGTAGAACCACATGGTACTCTCAATTGATGCAGAAAAAGCATTTGACAAAATACAATATCCGTTTCTGATTAAAACTCTTCAAAGTATAGGGATAGAGGGAACATTCCTCAACCTCATAAAATCTATCTATGAAAAACCCACAGCGAATATCATTCTCAATGGGGAAAAACTGACAGCCTTCCTTCTGAGATCAGGAACAAGACAAGGATGCCCACTCTCACCAGTACTGTTCAACATAGTGCTAGATGTCCTAGCAACAGCACTCAGGCAACAGAAAGAAATAAAAGGTATTCAACTTGGCAAAGAAGAAGTCAAACTTTCTCTCTTCGTAGATGACATGATACTCTATGTGGAAAACGCAAAAGACTCTACCCCCAAACTACTAGAACTCACACAACAAGTCAGTAATGTGGCAGGATACAAAATCAATGCACAGAAATCAGTTGCGTTCTTATACACTACCAATGAAAATATAGAAAGGGAAATCAGAGAATCAATGCCATTTACTATAGTACAAAAAACCATAAGATACTTAGGAATAAACCTAACCAAAGAAGTTAAGGATCTGTACTTGAGGAACTATAGAACACCCATGAAAGAAAGTGAAGAAGACACAAATAGATGGAAGAGCATTCCATGCTCATGGATTGGAAGAATAAACACTGTTAAAATGTCTATAATGCCCAGAGAAATCTATACTTTCCATGCCATTCCAATCAAAATTCCACCAACATTCTTCAAAGCATTGAAACAAACAATCCTAAAATTTATATGGAACCAGAAAAGACCCTGAATTGTTAAGGAATTGCTAAAGAAAGAAAACAAAGTGGGGGGCATCTTGTTACCTAACTTCAGGCTTTATTACAAAGCTGTGATTACCAAGAGAGCATGGCACTGGCACAAAAACAGACAAATAGACCAATGGAACAGAGTAGAGAGTCCAGATATGGACCCACAAATCTATGGTCAAATCATCTTTGACAAAGCAGGAAAAAATATCTAGTGGAAAAAAGACAGTCTCTTCAATAAATGGTGCTGCGAAAATTAGACAGCTACATATAGAAGAATGAAACTAGACCATTCTCTTACACCACACACAAAGGTAAACTCAAAATGGATGAAAGACCGCAACATGAGGCAGGAATCCATCAAAATCCTGGAGGAGAACATAGGCAGTAACCTCTTTGACATCGGCCACAGCAACTTTTTCAAGATATGTCTCCAAAGGCAAAGGAGACAAAAGCGAAAATGAACTTCTGGGACTTCATCAAAATAAAAAGCTTCTGTACAGCAAAGGAAATAGTCAACAAAACAAAGAGTCAACCCACAGAATCGGAGAGGATATTTGCAAATGACACTACAGACAAAGGGCTGATATCCAAGATCTATAAAGAACTACTTAAACTCGACATCCAAAAAGAAGATGAACACATCAAAAAATGGGCAGGAGACATGAAGAGGCACTTCTCCATAGAAAACATACAGATGGCTAATAGACACATGTAAAAATGTTCAGCGTCACTAGCTCTCAGGGAAATTCAAATCAAAACCACACTGAGATACCAGTTTACACCAGTCAGAATGGCCAAAATTAACAGGATAGAAAACAACAAGTGTTGGAGAGGCTGCAGAGTAAGGGAAACCCTCTTACACTGTTGGTGGGAATGCAAGTTGGTGTAACCGCTTTGGAAAACAGTGTGGAGATTTCTTTAAAAATTAAAAACAGAGCTACGCTAAGACCCTGAGATTGCACTACTGGGTATTTACCCCAAATATACAGATATAGTGGAAAGAAGAGCCATATGTACCCCAATGTTCATTACAGCAATAGCCATAATCACCAAACTGTGGAAAGAGCCAAGGTGCCCTTCAACAGATGAATGGATAAAGAAGAAGTGGTACATATATACAATGGAATACTACACCTCCATCAGAAAGGATGAATATCCAACTTTTGTAGCAACATGGACTGGACTAGAAGAGATTATGCTGAGTGAAATAAGCCAAGTAGAGAAAGTCAAGTATCACATGGTTTCACTTACTTGCGGTGCATAAGGGGTAATATAGAGGACAGTAGGAGAAGGAAAGGAAATGGGAAGTCGAGTAATTTGGGGAGAGAAACAAAACATGAGAGACTTTGGACTCAGAAACAAACTGAGTGTCTTGGAGGGAAGGTGCTGGGGGGATGGGAGAGGCTGGTGGTGGGTACTGAGGGCATGTATTGAATGGAGCACTGGGTGTGAGGCATAAAAAATAAATCTTGGAACACTGAAAAAATAAAATAAATTTAAAGTAAAAAAAAAGAAATCAGGGAGCTTAAAGAAGAAGAAAACAAATCAGGGCAGTTACTAAGGTATAGGGATTAGCAGACCTTCTTCACCCTGCTTTAAAGGTTTTGGTCTTTGCTGTCACAGTTTCTTATTATTACCTGAGTTTCATGGAAAATTTTGGTAGTTTTCCCAACTCCTATTAAGATAGAAGTTGGGGAAGGGAGAAGCAATACAGGCATCAGAGTTCCTGAGAGCAGCGTGGGGGAATGCTCCCACTCCCTGTCTTCCTGAATCCCTACTGTGCTTATTTCTGCTCAGGTTATGATCCTAGGGTCCTGGGATCAAGCCCCAGGTTATCTGCTTGTCCCTCTCCCTTTGTTCCTTCCTCCACTTGCACTCTCTTTCTCTTTCTCTTAAATAAATAAATAAATGATATTTTAAAAATCGGAATAAGGGGGATTATCTTCCATCTGTAAACAAAACATCTGTCTATAGCCTACATTTCCTACTAGCACTGCCTGATTTCATTGTTCTCTCTTCCAACAGAATCCTTTGAAACCATTTTCTATGTTCACTGTCTCTTACTTTTCATTCTCTCGAGAAACTCTTCCAATTGGATTTTGTCCACACCATACTCAACTACTTCTGCCAAGGTCACTAAAGACCTCCAAATTTCCAAATGCAATGCCCAGTTCTTGCTAGTCATTCTACTTAACTGTCTGCAGCACTGGATCAAGCTATTCTCTCTCATTCTTTAGAGATATTCTTCACGTGGCTCCAGGTGTCCACTACCTGTCCAGACCCTTCCTATTAGTCTCTATCATTAGGTCCTCCTCTACCTTTCAATGACTAGGGTTCATAACTAGGGTTCATTTGTCCACATGTCTCTTTTAGTTAATCTCAGGTTTTATGGTTTCCTAACATGCAAATATTCACGGATGACTCCCAAATGTATAGCACGTGAGTGCCAAATTTTAAAAGTCCAACTGCTTATTTGACATCTCTAGTAAGATGTGCAATAGGTATTTAGATGAAATATACCAAAATATAATTCATAATTTCTCTTTAACCCTGCAACTCCATTTTACCAAGTCCCCAACCCTTCCCCACCCTGCCTGACTCCAAGGTTGTAGTAGGTAGTTCTGTATTTTTATCTCTACATTATTATTACTATTTTCTAGAGGACAAATCGTTTTTCCTTAATGATTTTGTATTCAGAAGTATATTGTACTTTCATGCTTTGCTCTAAAAGATTTAAAGATTCTTTTGGTGGTGAGACACAATACAATGACACTTAGAAGAAAGGCAGAAACTTCTGTTAATTTAACAGCACAGGATGAGAGAAAGCAGGGCCCTTCTGGGGTTGTAACAGGGACAGGATAACAACATACTGAAGCTATGGGGAGTGGTTTTCTCAAGGCAAGTAAGGTGGGTTACCTATATTTGGCTGCATCCCTGGAGACTGGCTAATTGAATAATTGCTCAGGGCCCTGGGGCACAGGACCTGGCTCTATATGTCTGGTACCTGGCCCTAGAGAGATGAGGGTAGGTGCATTTGGGCCAGATAAGGGAAGTGGCTAGGGTGTGGAATCAATCACCCAGGCAAGAAGGGGAGTTAATTAGCCTCTAGCCAGGGTCTCAAAGCTAGATCAGGAAAGAATTAAGGAGAAGAAGAAAAAACTGTATTATGCACTTGACCTTGTATCATGCACACATGTGCTCTTGTTCTGTTCTGCCACCTTTTGGTTTCTATTCTGACTCCTCTAGTTAAGACACTTTACTCTTTTTTCTTTCAGATGGAGTGCTTGGATAGTAGTTTCTCTTATAGTTTCTCAAATATTTTTGTCTTTACCCCTGAAATGAAATAAAATCTTAGCTGCATCCAGGATTCTTGAACTGTACTGTTGTTCTCAGAGTGGTTGATAGCTGCTCTTTCACTGCCTTCTGGCTTCCAGGATTGTAGATGATGATTCTGACTTTTTCCCATTTTTTTTTTCACCCTGAATCTTAGAACATTTTTTCCCTTTCTCTTTTTTCTCCCTTAGAGTTCAGAAATTTTACAGGATGTCTTTAGGCATCATGTCTTTTCTCCTCAACCTGGCCTGGGGCTCAGAAAGCCCATTTTAATCTGTGGCACCAGGTTTTTAGTTCACACACAAAAAATTTCTATTATTTTTCCTTTTATTGACTCCTTAGTCTATTTTTTTAACTCCCTGGTCCTTTAATGTTATATTAAGTCTCCAAGATTTTTTTTCCCCTTGTGGTTTTGCTTTGATTTCTCTGCCATTTTTTTTTTTCTCCATGCATTGGGAATGCTTCTTACACTTGATCTTTGAGGACACATGTTTGAGTAGCAAACATCTTCTCCTTCAACTCATCTCAGGTATTGTTTGTTTGATCAGTCCATGTGGTTGATCTACAAATATCCTTTCCCTGAGTGTTCTCTATACTTGAGTCCCCTTACATACTCTACTGATTTTTAACCCGTTGTCATCTGGACCCCTCAACAATTTTACTTCTTTGGATATGCATTCCAGCCATCCTTTCTTTGAACATGGTCTCTGTTAGGTGGGTTGTCCTTGTCTTTGTTGGACTGCTGAAGGTCAAGCCACAACTGGGAACCACCCCAGATGTAGTGGGAGTCAATAGCATTTCCACCCCACAAATGGACTGTATAGAGACAAGATGGGTCATTGTGTCCTGCAAAGACCCCAGAGTGAGTCACCAGGAGTGTCACTTCATTGTACCTCCCAGCCTTGGGAACAACCCTCTTAGCTGTCCACCTTACCACCACTTTTAGAGCCAGGAAAATTAGTTCTCTGCACATGATGAAGTTTCTCACTAATTCTCCTTATTTGGACACCAAAAGTACCCAGACTTTTCTTCAATGCCTCTGAGACCCAGAAATCAGTGGCCCACTCTTTACTCTCTAGTCCTTTATCTTGCTTTGTTTATATTAGATCACTTATTTAGACATAAATTATCTCATCAGAATAAATGCTCCATGAGGCTAAGACTGTGTGGTTCATGGTTCTCTCTCTAGTGCTTGGTACATTATGTGTTCCATAAATATTTCTGAAGGTTTAATGAATTAAGAAATGAAGAGAGTCTGGAAGAAAAGACTAGAGGAGCTATGGGAGAGTGAGAGAAATAGCTACCAGGAGAGGGAGTGATTAAGGGCTGTTTCTGTGAAGACATGTGTGAAGAAATGTCAAAAAAGTGTGTGAACAATATTGACTTTCCTGAGGTTGTTTTTCTTTTTTTCCACAACATTCCTCTATGGACACAGAATTCATAGTGTTACTAATATAATTAAACTGATTTGACTGTCTTTATGTAGTTTTTGTATGATTTTAAGAGTAAAAATGAAAAGGAACACATTTTACTTATACATATAATCAATCAATGCCAATGAGAAACTTCCAAATGGTGACATTAGCAGATTACAGATTTAATTTGAAACTTCAGACCATTTGGGAGTAGACTTAGTCAGGCTTAGTGAATAATCAAATTAGCAGGATACAGATACCCACTTACATACATCTACTTTGGTGTTTCAGGGAAAGGAATACACTTCTAGAGACTGGATGTTACAGGGATAGTAGCAAAAGGAAGAAGGGACAGAAATCCTGAAAAGAACATTTGGAAGAGGAATAGGAAAGAAAGAATATTGTTTCTTTCTCTCTGGAACATAGCACATAACTTATCCTACCATGGTATAGTATATCAGAAAAAAAAAATCAGAAATGATTTTGCCTTGTTTTTAAAACACATTAGAAAATACCCAATATTTAAATATGCCTCACATGAGATTCATTTGAAAGACTTCAAACAGATCAAATAATGTTAGAAAACATTTAGTTTTTGCATAGGATATGCAATTATATGAATTCATTTAAATTTTACTTCACATGAGACAGAGCAAGGAAGGAGACATAGATCAAACAGATTCAGCAAGTAAATACACTGTATTAGAAATATCTGGGAAAGATTTGAGTTAATGCATGGCTCAGATAAGTCAAGTATGTTAAACATGAATTTGTAGGTCTCTCTCTCACTATAGTTGAAGACTATATATAGACATCCTTCCTTAAATGAAAAAATTTAAGCCTGATGTGTTCCTATAAAATTAATGTAAAATCCACACATACTTATACACTTCATGCATATCATGTGTTATTTGTGGAGAATAAAGCAAAGAAAAGCCAGCTGTAAACACTTGAGAGGTTAACTTTTAGTCCTGCTTTGTATGCAAATGTTAAGAAACATTTTGGGAGGGGCACCTGGTTGGCTCAGTCATTAAGCATCTGCCTTGGGCTCAGGTCATGGTCCCAGAGTCCCAGGATCCAGCCCCGCATGGGGCTCTCTGCTCAGCAGGAAGCCTGCTTCTCCCTCTCTCACTGCCCCTGTTGTGTTCCCTCTCTCACTGTGTTTCTCTCTGTCAAATAAATAAATAACATCCTTTTAAAAATGTAAATTTTGACTACATGCTGCTACGTGTTTATGAAGTCATCTATTCTTTTAAGCTCCTGGGATCTAGGGAGAAGCTATTATTTTGACAGCAAGGATGTGGAAATGCTTAGGTACTTGTTCAACATCTTTCATCATGGTGTTACAAGTTCTGTAGGACTGACTAGCTTATTATATGAAGAAGGCCAGCAATGAACTATATTAGTGAACCTCAGTGAACAAAATGCACCACACTTACATTACCCGCATCAGTGATCCTTTAAAAACACGGTTCTTTTCCCCAGGAATGTGTACACCTATACTCATGTATGTTATGCAGGCAAATAGGTGTATTGCCTTGAAACAAAGTCTGGGCCATTCTTCATGTTGTAAGCTTAAACTTTTACATAGACTTTCATGGTTGTTCGAGCACTATCAGCTGGGTTATGGACATTGGGGAAGGTATGTGCTATGGAGAGTGCTGTGACTTGTATAAGACTGATGGTTCACAGACCTGTACCCCTGAAGCAAATATTATAAATATTATATATATATAAATATAATAAAGACCTCAAACACCCAAAAAAAAAAAGGCCCCAGTAATTTGCCCTTAAAAATGCATATTTTCCTCCCATAAACATTTTTTTCTTTAGAGCAAATTGACAATACATGCATTGTGTGCTTCCATTATTGAACAAAATAGAACTTGATGATTATATTTTAATGAGGGTTGTGATTTCAATATGTGAGCAAAGTAATTGCTTAGAAATCCTTTGCAGTCTTATTCAAATCAGATTAAATATCTGAATACTATACCAGGAAAATAAGAGGACAATTTTCAACCATTCTTAGTCACTGAATAAATGGAAGGGAAAGTGAAATTGCTCATATCACACCTTATAATTATGTCTTTCTTGGTGAGGTATCCCAAAAGGTGCAATTAAAAGATAACTATACAGAAAATAATGGCTTAATTTAATATTGAAGTAGAAATACAATGATTTTGAGTATTCAGAAAGTGCATTTTTTTCTAGGTTCTCCAACAGAGTCATTTGCCCAGTGGATAAACTCTTCTTTGAACTAATGAACATTAATGAGAGGCATAGTTCAGATGGAATTGCATAGTCTATAGCTGAACCCAGGATTTAGAGAACTTTAAAGTTTATGTCAGAAATAGAAGAGGACTCTTTTCTTTTGTTGTTGTTGTTTAGAATGTGTAGTTTCCACCTTTAGAAGAAGAATGATACTAAATACTAAAATTCCAAATACATTAGATATAAAGATATGAATGCTAAATAATTTTTTTGGAGTTATGAAGGTGAAGTTTGTTGTTACTTGGGAAAATTAATCATATGGTTAAACATTTAAAGAAAGTGGAAATTTACCACATAATTTTATCCATTTTGGTTAATAAAAAGACAAGAATGAATTAAAATTAATCCTGCATTTTAATTATTTGTTTTAATTAAGTATTTTGAAAAAAACAACCATTTTCAAATTAATTTCAGTAAAAGGCCAATACACCATGAAAAAAAAAAAATCTTTACACAAGTAACTTTGGAAATATTCCTTTATTTCAATTGGATTTTTTACTATTACTGCTTTTAGGGTATTTACTATGCTCACTTTGTAAATTTCTATGAAAATAAAATATTAGTGCTACTTTCTGAATTTGGCTATAGAGTCCTTTCTCAAAAGTAGCCTAATTGGCCCTTTGTGAATAATGGTAACAGTATTTATTATTTTGATAAATGACAAAATATGAGTTTTTAAATTATTTGTGCTTCTGTATGCAATAATATGAAGCATTTATTTCCTAAATTTCTGATATACTGTGTTGCCAGGGACCAACCTCAGCAGAGATGTGGGTCCTGAATCACGGGATGTCTGGCGGGCGAAATACTGACACGGACACGAAGATCTGATGCAAGCTGACAGACCCGAGGTCAGTCAGGAGAGACCTATGAAGCAGGCTCAGGCTCATGCTCTGGCTCTCTAGCTCTGGCTCTCTAGCTCTGGCTCTGGCCCTCTTTCTCTGCTTCTGTCTCTCTTTCTCTGCTTCTATCTCTCTTTCTTTCTCTGCTTCTCACTTCTTTTGTTCTCTCTTCGCAGGCTCTCTGCCTTTGCCTCTGCCTTTTCCTTTGCCTCTGGCTCTGCCTTTGTCTCTCTTGAGTGTCAAGGGTCCCAGTCTTTTATTATTCCAAAGTGAGGAAGTTGGATGGTGCAGTTAAATCTTTAAATGCTTTTGCACCCGCCCTAGAGACAGGATTAGTATTGTTACTGCAGGGTACAGAGTGATTGCTTAAACTCACAGAAGCTGAGAGCATTGAGGCAGAGGGATCAAGGAATACAGATGAGAGATACAGAGATATGATTACCAGGAGGAGGATTAAATGGAACTATATGTTTTGGATAAGCAAAGGTCATATTGCCCCCACCCATAGGGTACTTGGCTTTCCAGATTCTAGGCGGGGAAAGCCTGGAGGGACTTTTATTTACATTCACAGGTACCTCCACCAAAGTTTCTGGCGGCTTGGACATGGCAGGAGGGGCGGGTCATGCACCGTCCCTGACAATACTGAAAACTGGAAGAAATTCAGGGCCAACCACACATCCATTAATATAAGTATAGTGTGAAATAATAGGTTTGCCAGATTCCTAACTTCCCCTGACAGAATAAGAGGTCTGTCCTCTTGTTAAGTAAATTACATTGTTTTCACATTGTCAATTGTAATTATTAATTGGGTCTCTCACAGTGCCTAACTCGGTTCCTCACATGTAATGTGTATGTAATAAATAAGGAACCCATGAGGCATCATTGTTGCCAGACATATAGCTGGGATCTAAAAATGAGGAATTCCTGTTGCTTACACACTATTCCATTTTCATTATTTTTGTTTCTCAAATGCAAATTTATATTATCTACACATCGTTCTAGGGTGGCCATTGTAAGAATTAATTCTCTGTGAAGTTTCCTCTCAAAGTTCTAGCAGGAGAGAAAAGAGTTGTAGAGAACATACTAACATTATATGGAATAAGCTGTATTTTGTTGGCATTTCTCTTCATTTTGTAGCTCTTGATTTCAGGTCTGAAGTCTGTTTAGAGGAGGGAGAGACTGCATTTACTTGGAGACACTCAGTCAAGACTTCATGAAATTGTTTGCATTTCGGCTAACCCAGAAGTATGATTAAGATCATTAAGAGAGAATAAATGCTTTCTAGAGCTGACTCAAGCACCACAAGATTTTTGACAGAAAGGAAAAAATGGTGCACATAAGGGGAAAAACAAGTGGCACTATTTCCCCAGAGAATTGAGATATGTTAGAGCTAATGATAGTGATTTGGAAAATGTAAGCAGTGGCCACAGTACAAAGGAGACTTAGTAAAAGGGATTTAACTTTCTCCAAATGAAATGTCTTTTCTTGTCAGTCTTTCTTGAAAGTAGAGAAAATTACTTCAGTGTGTTACTTCTCTTTGCTATACTTTTAGTGCTGTCTTGATGAGAAAAACAGATAAACTAAATGTTTAGAGACAACTGTTTAACTCTTGAAGACTTCCCGAATAGGCCAAACCTTTTATTTTCTTTGTAAGGAATCTAAAATACAGACATATTTTCTACCATCTATTACAAGAAGATGCAGTGTTAATTATTTAGAAGTGATCTTCCATACTGGTTACTTTCCTCATTGAAATGCTATGTGCTTCTCATAGGATAATTGTGAAAAATGAAGGTGAAAATACACATTCATGTCATTTACCTTGTGCTTTATGGATAATGTGTGACCTGATTTTATCATCAACCATTATTTTCATTTTCCAGATGAGAAAACCGAGAAGCCAAGAGGTGATAGAATTTGCCCAAGGATACCTAGCCCAGTAAGTGGCAGAAGACCATGAGTCCAGGGAGTATGATTTCACAGTCCAATCCAATCCTATAACCATATACTGCCTCTCAAGGAGTGCCAGAGCCCCTGATACAGGAAACTCATTAAAGACTCACAATTCCCTTTTCTTTACTGTCTCTTTCTTTTGCTTGGCTTTTTTTTCTTTCTTGTATTTTAAGTATTTTGATGGCATTTTGGCATAGTAGGGAGGGGTAGAGAAAAAAAAGCCCTCTTTTCCATTCTTATTATTATTATTTTTTTACAGATTTTATTTATTTGACAGAGAGAAACACAGCCAGAGAGGGAACACAAGCAGGGGGAGTGAGAGAGGGAGAAGCAGGCTTCCCGCCGATCGGAGAGCCTGATGTGGGACTCGATCCCAGGTCTCCAGGATCATGACCTGAGCCGAAGGCAGTCGCTTAACCAACTGAGCCACCCACGCGCCCCATCCATTCTTATTATTTTTAATAAAAAACATTATTCTTTTTATGTCACATGAACAACTTTAATGTCAATTACAGCCACCTATATATCAAACTTTAACCAATATATGCATTTTGCAGAAAAAAAATCAATAGTCACCACCACTATGAGGTGTATAAGTAAAGTTACCAATAATTCCTTCTCTACACAGTTTTCCTGAGGGAACGAAGTATATGAAGAAATAGAGCAACTACTGCTGAGGCAAAAAACTGCCGTATAGTATAACCTAGACTAGAGTCTAATACCTCAGGGATGGAGTTCTTTTTTTTTTTTTAAGATTTTATTTATTTATTTGACAGAGAGAAACACAGCTAGAGAGGGAATATATGTAGAGGGAGTGAAAGAGGAAGAAGCAGGCTTCTCGCTGAGGATGGAGCCCCAGGGATCCCGATGCAGGGCTCCATCCCCGGACTCCAGGATCATGACCTGAGCCAAAGGCAGACACTTAAAGACTGAGCCACCCAAGCAAAAGGGGGTGGAGTTCTAATAAAACAGCATTGAGGTATGCAGCTTGCTGGACATTAACAGTGCATCTTCTTTCCATTTGTCTAAATCCTAATTTTGTTCATTTACTTCCTTCTACCAGGATGAACAATCCAGAGTGAGAACAGTCTCTTTTAGCTGTGTGTACAGGGCAACAGTCTGAGCAGGAAAAGTACTTGTACAAGTTGTACAAGTACTAGTTGGCTTACTGATTTCACTGATTTCACAGGAAGACAGAGTGAGAGGTACATACATACATGTGTGCATTTCAGGCTGCAGTGACTCTGCCCATCGGTAAATATGAGCCAATCAATGCCGTGGAATAAGACCAAGGAATGGAAAACATAAGAGGAAGAAGGAACAGAGAGCATCTCACCCTACAAAAAGATCAACATTAAGACAGCTTTAAAAAAAAAAGTTCAAGCTAGGGGCTCCTGGGTGGCTCAGTTGTTAAGTATCTGCCTTCAGCTCAGGTCATGATGCCAGAGTCCCAGGATCGAGTTCCAGGATCGAACCCCGCATCAGGCTCCCTGCTCAGCAGGAAGCCTGCTTCTCCCTCTCTCCCCCTGTTTGTGTTCCCTCTGTAGCTGTTTCTGTCAAATAAATAATCTTAAATGGATGAAAGACCTCAATGTGAGGCAGGAATCTATCAAAATGCTAGAGGAGAACATAGGTAGTAACCTCTTTGATATCAGCCACAGGAAATTTTTCAAGACACGTCTCCAAAGGCAAAGGAAACAAAAGCAAAAATGAACTTTTGGAACTTCATCAAAATAAAAAACTTCTTCACAGCAAAGGAAACAGTCAACAAAATGAAGAGGCAACCCATGGAATGGGAGAGGATATTTGCAAATGACACTACAGACAAAGGGCTGATATCCAAGATCTATAAAGAACTACTCAAACTCAACATCCAAAAAGAAGATGATCACATCAAAAAATGAGCAGGAGACATGAAGAGGCACTTCTCCATAGAAAACATACAAATGGCTAACAGACACATGAAAAAATGTTCATCATCACTAGCTCCCAGGGAAATTCAATCAAAACCACACCAAGATACCACCTTACACCAGTCAGAATGGCCAAAATTAACAGGACAGAAAACAACAAGTGTTGGAGAGGCTGCGGAGAAAGGGGAACCCTCTTACACTATTGGTGGGAATGCAAGTTGGTGCAGCCGCTTTGGAAAACAGTGTGGAGATTCATTAAAAAATTCAAAATAGAGCTACCCTATGACCTTGCACTTGCACTTCTGAGGATTTACCCCAAAGATACAGATGTAGTGAAAAGAAGGGCCATATGTACCCCAATGTTCCATTGTAGCAATGGCCACAATTGCCAAACTGTGGAAAGAGCCAAGGTACCCTTCAACAGATGAATGGATAAAGAAGATATGGTCCATATATACAATGGAATATTATGCTTCCATCAGAAAGGATGAATATCCAACTTTTGTAGCAACATGGACCAGAACGGAAGAGATTATGCTGAGTGAAATAAGCCAAGTAGAGAAAGTCAAGTATCACATAGTTTCATTTACTTGTGGAGCATAAGGAGTAATGTAGAAGACAGAAGGAGAAGGAAAGGAAATGGGAAGTGGGGTAAATCGGGGAGGGAGATGAAACATAAGAGACTTTGGACTCAAAAACAAACTGAGGGTCTTGGAGGGGGGATGGGAGAGCCTGGTGGTGGGTACTGAGGACATGTATTGCATGGAGCACTGGCAATGAATCTTGGAACACTGAAAAATAAATTTAAAAAAGTCTTAAAATTAAAAAAAAAATTCAAGTTCAGTTGTTAGGCAGGTAATGTACTAGCATGGATCATGTCTAAACTCTGTGAGAAGAATTTGAAAATAAATTAATTCTTTAGATATCTGAAAGAAAAATCTCCCAATTATGAGATAATATTCACTGATATTATTATGTAAACTGTCTCAGGGGCACCTGGGTGGCTCAGAGAATTAAGCCTTGCCTTCAGCTCAGGTCATGATCTCAGAGTCCTGGGATTGAGCCCCACATCGGGCTCTCTGCTCAGCAGGGAGTCTGCTTCCCCCTCTCTCTCTGCCTGCCTCTCTGCCTACCTGCGATCTCTCTCTCTCTCTCTCTGTGTCAAATAAATAAAATCTTAAAAAAAAAAAACAAAAAAATCTGTCACAACAGATGGAATGATGGAAAAGCTTATTTTAAGTTGCTTAAAAAGTGAACATAACATTGGGCTTGATGGTAAAGACTTTTTACTTATATCCATTGATGTTATTTTAATTTTTTTACATGCAACATATTAAAGATAAGTAATGACACATGACATATATAAAGTTTTACACATGTAATGTGTTAATGATATGACGCTCAAGAAGTACTAACCCAGAAAGACTAATATGACAGAAAAAAATCTTAGCTTCAAGATAAATGTAACTATATGAATAAGTAATTAAACAGACCCAGCCTTCACTTATGTGTTGAGAGGAAATTGCTCTAGGACAATACAGTTCATGTGTTTTCAACCATATTCACATTTTTCATATCTCTAATATATTCAGGAGTTCTCTGCATTGAGAGTTGGAAATGAGCGAAGGATTTCAGTGGGCATTACCCAAGAATCCCTCCAGCAATGATCTCATTCTATATCACTATACACACTTCATTGATTCTCTGTTCATAGGCTATTTTCTAATCTTGTGACTTAGAAATTAATTTGCATAGAACTATTGCTAATTTAAATACATAGAAGCAAACATGAATTTCATTCCATGGAGATAAGAGCAATTTCTACCATGTAGAAAAGATAACCAAAAATATTTCATTTTATTTTCCTAAGAGATACTAACTGGTTTATTATTTTTTTAAGATTTTATCTATTTATTTGACAGAGACACAGCGAGAAAGGGAACACAAGCAAGAGTAGTGGGAGAGGGAGAAGTAGGCTCCCTGCATAGCATGGAACCTGATGCGGGGTTCAGTCCCAGGAATCTGGGATCATGATCTGAGCCGAAGGCAGATGCTTAACGACTGAGTTCCCCAGTCACCTCGATATTAACCTGTTTAGTATTCTATAACACATTTTTTTTAGCACTAACTCACAGATATATATATTCCTCAAATTCTCTTTTAACCAGTCTTTACCTATTACTAGTTTGTTCATAGCTTTCCCAGTTGAATAAAATTGCTGATTTGTGTTTTTTATTTGCATGAGATTCATAGTTTTAACTTTCTGAAAATTATAAATTATCATACGCACATATGTCAATAAATATATTGAATCAAATAGAGATAGATAATAATTAATGTTACTTGAAAGTGGTTCAGAGTGTTCATAATAGTTATTGAGTTTCTTTATGACCAATGAAGTAAGAACTTTTTTCTCAACTCTTCAAGAAAACGTGATAACTTCTTGCCAGATACATTAATGTGCATGGACAGTCTCTACAGCCATAGAAGCTATGAGCTACAGAAACACACGGGTGCCTTTACAACGATGCTCCCGGGAGTTGTACAATATGGCAGCTTGGCTAAAGTGGAATAGTAATATTTATTGAACACGTTCTTTTCAGTTAAAGATTTGCTTTATTCAAGTAGCTGAAAACATTATATAATAGAAACTGCTTTAGTTTCGATGTTGCTTATATTGTGCTACATACCACAGACATATTGCCAGACTGTCTTCAGAAGACTTGAAATACCACTGATGGTTTAAAAACTGTACCCCTGATAGAAAAAGGAGGAAGACAACTTAATATTTCATCCAGGTCTGGACGTGCATTCAATTAGATGACAGCTCCAATCAGCAAATGCATGTTTTATGATGGTATTTCAGAAGAAATTGTTTGTGATGGACAATTTAGAAATGCTTCCCCAAAAAGCAGATCACTCTTTAAAAAGTTTCAGGTCGTAACCCTTGCAGAAAACACTGATGCCCAACACACTGATACTTGGTCAGGAAACAAGAGTCTGCCAGGCTTCGTTTGGCTGGGTACCTTTACAATCATGTTTTGTGCTGTAACTAAGAGGGTCCTTTGGACCAGAGAGACAGCAGGTGGGGGGGGGTGTACCCATCAGTCACAATGGAAGGCACTGTAAAAGATGATCCAAAGCACCACAGAGAGGGCAAAGGTATCGTAAGCCCTTCTTGTGAGCTCCTACCTGCCAACATGTTCCTTCTCATCTATCTGCAGGCACTGTTTCAAATGCTCTGTGTACATGAATTCATTTAATTTTGGTTGGATTTATAAGTAAGTGATAATAAAGCGGCCTAGCAGTGTGAGTTGGGGGAAAAGTAGGCTGGTAAGAATTACTTTATGAACCTCATGGCTATAAGAAATCTGGGGTGGTGATGGTAGAAGTGCTGTCTGAAGACCAGCATTTGGACACATAGAAGTATTTGTTCTTCTCATTACTAAATAATTCACTTCTATTATTCCAATTGTTTTTCTTTTTCTTTGGCTTTTGGTGTCTTTTTTCTATTTTCAAAGACCTTACAGGTAAGACTTTCTTTCTTTCTTTTCTTTTTTT
>PITA01025187.1:0-15573 GCA_004023965.1 Spilogale gracilis
GCAGCTGGCAGTATGTTTATTCAAGATGGATATATTTTGAAATGGATGCTTCAGCAAGCAAAAGTTTAATGTCAGGCACTTTCACTACAGTCAAAAAGCTTAATGTCAGGCATTACACAACAGTCACTTTACAATACCCTACTCCTCTGTGAAATGTTCTCAACCTCTCTACAGATCATCTTGGTTGGGCTATCTGTTGCTCCGGAGAGGAGAGTCGGGGAAGTCGTGCCGGGGTTGGGGGGTGTGAGGGCTTTTAAGCCCTATCCTTCTGGGTCTGGATTCGGATGGGTTTTTTCCCATATTAGGCAAGGGAACATCATGTCCCTAGGTGACTGGCTGGGGGTGGAGAAGGTCCAGACGATGGTGGGTGGTCCCTGGCTGGAAAGTCCCATATGGGAATTTTCAGTCCCCCAGCTAAGTTTCGATTTACTGGAGATGACATGGTGGTCACGGCTGCTTTTTGGCGGGAAGATCAGCCATCTTGACCCAGTCTGGGATGTCCACCAGTTCCGGTGCCCCTGTCTCTCAGGCAGCCCAACAGTGTATCCTTGGCTCCTTTGTCATAAATTAATTGACCACATGGGCACAGGTTTATTTTTGGGCACTTTATTCTGTTCCACTGATCTATATATCTGTTTATATGTCAAGACTACACTGTTTTGATTACTATAAATAATTAATATAGTTTATTATAGTAAACTATATAGTTTGAAATCTGGGAGTGTGATGCTTCTGACTTGGTTCTTTCTCAAGTTTGCTGTAGCTATTCAGAGCCTTTTGTGTTTCCGTCCAAATTTTAGGATTGTTCTATTTATGTGGAAAATGCTATTGGAATTCTGGTAGGGATTATATTGAATTTGTAGCTTTCTTTGGTTCAGACATTTTAACAATATTAATTCATCCAGTCCATGAGCCTGGTGTATCTTCCCATTTATTTGTGGTTTTTTTTTCCAATTTCTTTCATCAGTGCTTATAGTTTTCAGTGTGTAGGTCTTTAATCTCTTCTGTTAAATTTATTCCTGGGTATTTTATTCTTTTTAATGTGATTGTGAGGTTTTTTTAAAATTTCTCTTTCTGATAGTTCATTATTAGTATACAGAACTGCACATTATCCCTGTAGATTGATATTGTGCCCTGCAACTTTGCTGAATTCATTTATTTGGTGTAACAATTTGTTGGTGTGGTCTTTAGGGTTTCTGTGTATAATATGCTGTCATCTGCCAATAGTGACAGTTTTACTTCTTTCTAATTTGGGTACCTGGCTTTGAATTTTTTTTAAAAGATTCTGTTTATTTATTTGACAGAGATTACAAGTAGGCAGAGAGGCAGGCAGAGAGAGAGGAGGAAGCAGGCTCCCCGCCGAGCAGAGAGCTCCATGCGGGCTTCGATCCCAGGACCCTGAGATCATGACCCAAGCCAAAGGCAGAGGCTTAACCCACTGAGCCACCCAGGCCCTTCTGGCTTTGAATTTTTAAAGGGCCTTCCAAGCTCTTTAAGAACAGAGATCCCAGTCATTTGAGAGGGATGCAGCTCGAACACCTAGGCAGCAGAGCATGTCTGAGGTCATTTGTAGTCTTGAAGGCAGTCTGAGAAGAGAAGAAGCCCCCTCAAGGCCTGGGTCTTCCTTTCCTCAGAACTTCCTCCCTGCCCTGGCTGTGGGAAGGGGCTACTGGGCTGAGGTCAGCAGCAATGCGGAGCAGCTGAAGCAGAAATATCCTGAAGATACCCCCCAAATCCAGCAACAACAGGAGGAACTGAGCCAAAGGTAAGAATGAGGGAGTGCAGGACCGGCTAGGTACAATCCCCGGGCCTGCGAGCCTGCTTATCTACCTCCCAACATGCCAGGAGGAAATATTGGGTGTGTCAGAGACAGGGAGGAGAGGGTGTGGGGTTGGCCAGCCTGGTAGAAGGTATTGTGTGAGCCCCCAGCCAAGGTCCCGGGATGGATGGGGATATCCCCCTGATGGAGACATCCCTGCTCCCTCTGCTCAGGTGGGGGCAGCTGGAAGCCCTTAAGAAAGAGAAGGAAACACAGCTGGCATGCTCTGCAGATGTGTGCACTTTTCTGGACGAGTGTGGATCCACACAGGTCCAACTGCAAGACCTGCTACTCCAGCTGGAAACCCTAGAGCTGGGACAGTCCGAGGACAGCCGCCTCGCCCTGCAGCTGGGCCAGCAGAAGATGCTAACGCTGGAGAGGAGGGTCCACTCCCTGCAAAGAGCGGCCATAAAGTACAGCCTGGGCTTGTTGGCACGGGGACAGGGCCCTGGGAGGCAGGGGAAGACGGAGCAGGATTGTGAAATGAGAAATGGGACAGAAAGTGGCGAACAAGCAGGATGTGCTATCTGAAGGGCAGAGGTGCAGGTTGGGGAAAAGCAGGAGGATGCCCCTGGGGGAATAGGGAGAGCCACGTAGGCTTGCTGCCCCTAGGCAAGGGGGAGATGGGAGTGTGGGGTCCCCACCCCTTCCCCTGGGGACTCCAAGCCTGGACACCAGGCCCCAGGGCAGGGCCCTCACAAGGTGGTGGACCCCGTCTCCCAGGGCTTCAGAGTCGGGCCTCCCAGAGAGCCGTTCCCTGCAAGAACATGTGGAACCGCTGCCAGGGCTGCTGGGGCGGGGACAGCAGCACGTGGCCCAGCAGGCCAGGGCCTGGGCCGAAGCTCGGGCTCGGCAGAGCTTCCTGCGGGAGAGCCGGCAGCTGCTGCTATGGGTGGAGGGCGTCCGGGCTCAGCTTTGCGGTGAGGAGATGGTGGTGGATGAGGCCTCCACCCAGCGGCTGCTCATGGAGCACACACACCTGCTTGCAGAGATCCAGCTGCAGCAAGAGAGGTGAGGAGGGTAGGGCAGACAGGGCGGGCTCCAGGCTGGCTGAGACCTGTGGGGACAGGCCGCCAGAAAGGGAGAGGCAGGAAGGAGGGTGTCACCCGGGGGGAGTAGCCCAAACTAGGGTCCGACAGGAGCTTGGGGCAGGTTTTAAGGAGGCAGATGTAACCAGGAACTGGTCAGGCGTCCTGCATACTTTGGGGAGGTGGGTGGGATGCAGGACAGAATCTGAGCTTCCTGGAAAGTTCTGTCAAGTGCAGACTTGGCCGTACCCCATCCAGGTGAGCCTGATGGAGTGCTTCATCATCCATTCTGGATAAGGCAGACCCCACAGGCTGGCAGAGTCAGATGCCTCCTTCTCCTCAGTCTGGCTAGACCGCCGGTCCTGTGGGGATGACGGCACAGGTCTGCCGGGCAAGCAGGGTCACCCCACACAGTCCACAGGCTGTGCCCGCACAAGGGAGCCCAAAGGTAGCCAAGTGGGCACCGAATCCATCCCGTCCTCTGCTTCTGGACTCTGCTAATGGTTCGGGGCTGCCTCACCTCAGAGAAAGCAGAACCTGTTCCTAGTCCACACAAAGGTGTCACCTGTCCCCAAGCCAGGTGCTCATGTGCTCAACTGGCTGAGAGTGGCGCCTTTCTAATGCCCATGGTGTACAGGGCCCTAGGTGCAGTTTACCTGCCTGGGCGTGGCCACTGAGGTGGTGCCCCAGAGCGAGGGCGTGACCTGGCAGGGAGCTCGGCCCCTATGCGATCTGAGCAGTGGGTCAGCCCCTTACATTCTGCACCTCCCTAGTGAGCTAGGGCATAGCTGTTCTAGTGGACGAGTGCACCACTGTGGCCAAGCAGCCTCAGACCCCACCTTCCAGCCAGCCCTCTAGCAGAGCTCTAAAATGAGTGAGCAAGGGAGAGGGGAAGAAGGGGTGGTGAGAGGCGTGGATGGGGTTTGACCCTCTGCCTGTCATCCCGGACAGGCTGCAGCAGCTGGAGGCTCGGGGCCAGCCCCTTTCCGCCTTGGACTCCCCAGACTCCCAAGAGGTGGCTCGTGCTCTGAGGCTCCTGAGCCAGAAAGGCCAGGGCCTGCTGGCTGCCTGGGAACAGAGACGGCAGCGGCTGCAGGAGGGGCTGGAGCTGCAGAGACTGGGCAGAGATGTCGATGGTTTTGCTGCCACCTGCGCCAGGCACCAGGCCTTCCTGCTACAGGACAAGTTTGGGGTAGGGGGTCAGGGATACGGGGCTGCAGCGCTGCTTCCCCACCACTGGAGGGAGCTTTGAAGCTGGGCATGGGCAGGGGGCAGTGCTGGTGGCCCTGGGGCCCGTTGTGGGCAAGACAGCACTGACCCATCATCACAAGCATGACCCCCGGTCTCTGCACCCCCAGGAGAATGTAGGGGAGGCTCAGAGCCTGCTGCAGCAGCACCAGGACTTCGGGCGGCTCCTGGGCATCCTTGGCCATCGAGCAGAGGCTCTGTGGGTACGCGGCGAGAAGCTGGTCCTGAGCCAACACCCTGCTGAGCACAAGTGAGCCGGGGCCCATGGGGGCAGGGCAAACGCTGCAGGGCCTGCTGCCAGGAGGCTGGGGGAGGGTGTGGGGAGCAGGGCGGCAGCGAGGTGCACCCTGGGAGCCCCCTGTCACAGCCCTCCCCTATTCCACTGGCCCCCAGGGTCCAAGAGCAGCTGCAGAGCATCCAGGTGCAGTACACCAGGCTCCAGGAGAGGGATGAGCAGAGGAGGAGGCAGCTGCTGGCTTCCCTCCAGCTGCAGGTGAGGGGGCCAGCCCAGGTGGACGAGGCCTCCCCTGCTGTTCGAGCACTTGTGCATGATGCCAAGCCCTTTACAGTTTGCAAGTGCTTTCCCTGTGTTCTGTCACTGACCCTCCTAGCCCCTCCTGTAAGACTGGCATTATGGCTCTGACCTCTCCAGTTGAGAGCAGGCTGAGGCCACACTGTTTGGAGGCAGGACTGGACCCCAAGTCCTGATAAACCTCCTTGGCCTCCCTCACCTGACGACACCCTTTGCCCATCATTTCTGGCCACACTCTAGGCTCACATGTGGGCCGTGGGCACCTGCTGCCTTGGCTCAGATACTCGCTCGGCCCCCGGGGTGGGGGTGGGGGGCTCAGAGCTGGGCCAGTCCACAGGCCTCCTGTGGCAGAAGCCTATTTGGAGAAAAATGGCCGTGCATGACCTGTGGTGGGCTGAGTGGTAGGGACTGACCAAGTGCCCCTGCTCTCTGGGCATAGGACACCAAGGGGGCCCAGGCCGTCCCTCCCCGGGGCCTCCTCCTGCTGCGAGGAGAAACCTTTTCCTCCCCAGCGAGGCTTCCCCGTCCCCACTTGCGAGCGGTAACCCAGGGCCCACCTTGCATACTCTGCTCTTTCCCGTGGGGGCCCATGAGACCCTCCTCTCTGGAAGTCCATGCATCAGCCCTCCCACCCCTGCTCATGAGACCCATTCTCTCTTGGTTCCTGGGCAGAAGTGGCAGCAGGATGTGGCAGAGCTGGTGCTGTGGATAGAGGAGAAGGGGCTGAGGGCAGCGGAGGAACCTTCTGGAGAGCCCAGCAGCATCCAGCAGCAGCTCACGTGGCATGAAGCAGCCAGGCGTGAGCTGCTGGCCACCTCTAGGCATGTGGAGAGCCTGCAGCAGGTAGGGGTGCCAGAAAGAGGGTACAGGGCCTATCCGTCTTCAAATCCCCCGCCCAGATGGATGGTCTGTTTCATGGAACAAATTCATCTAAGGAAGACTCCTCCTCAGTCACCTTGGAATTAGGATCCCCCGGATTCCTTCTCCACTCTGCTGGGTTCCCCTTCTGTCTTGGTACCCAAACCAGCCCAGAACGTTTGCATCATGTTTCCTCCCACCCCCACCCCCACCCCCAGATCTCAGAGTAGCTCCAGCGCCTGCCACTTGCACCTGAACTAAGCCTTCCCTACCTCAGGGTGTGATGTGGGCTCACCGTGCTTGCCCTGCTCGCCTCTCGGGGCATCAGCAGAGAGCCCGCCCACCTCTGCCCACAGATTTGGAGCTGCAGTGAATGCCTGAGCCCTTCCAGCCTGGACAATGCAACCTGTAGCCGACTGCTCCCCTTCCCTCCCCCCACCACACGTCCGGTACCAGCAACTCAACAACTTCCCTTGGTCTTTGTGTCCTCTCCAGGTGGGGAGACGGCTGTTGAGTGACGACGGGCCTTGTGCCCTGGAAGGTGTGCAGGCCAGCCTCCAGGGCCTGAGTAGCAAGTGGGAAGACTTGAAGAGTAAGCTGGCCAGGCAGGGGGACCGGCTCCAGCAGACTAGGCAGCTCCTGGGGCTGCTGCAGGTCCGAGGATGGGAGGGGCGGGGCACAGGAGGGAGCCTGAGGCAGTGCTGGCTGGGCTGGGGCTGGGGAGCAGGCAGGACAGGAAGGGGTGGGGAGAAGGCTGGGGTACTCTGCTAACTCTGGAGTACCCTGGGGAGTTGTGCCGCCTTGAGAGGCCTCGAGCTTGTGGCCAGTGGAGCCTGGCTCTGCCGATTTAGAATTGTCTCCTGTGTGCCCACGGTGTGGTCAGCAGGGCCAGAATCCTTGTGGAGGAAGAAGCATGAGGGCACGGGAGCGTTCATGAGGCTCGGGGTGGGCGGGAGGAGGTGGGAGGAGGACGACGGGGGTCAGGGGTCCCGAGTAGGTCCTCGGTGAATCCGGTAAGTGGCAGGCAGTGTGGTCTCGGAGCCCAAGAACTCGCAAGCCTGTGCTACAGAGCACTAATGCAGGACCCTGCACTCTGCCCAGGATGCCAAGGAGAAGATGGAGCAGCTGGAGGGGGCCCTGCAGAGCGCAGAAACAGGGCAGGACCCGGGCTCCAGCTGGGCGCTGCAGAAACAGCACCACCAGCTGGAAAGCAAGAGCCAGGCACTGGCCAGCAAGATGGCTGCCCTCGTCTCACAGGCCCAGCAGGGGCTCACTTCCCAGACCATCTTGGAGGAGACCCAAAAGTACCTACAGAGGTACCCGCCTGCTTGTTCCATCTTCACCCCACTCCGGGGCACCCCCCACCCTGTGGACGCGAGGACGCTTTCTCCCAGGGAGCCCAGCAGCAGCATCCACAGGAGTTAAGGTTGTCCCAGTCTCCCCCCTTACAAGGAGGGTCATTCCTGGGATAGGAAGGCCAGAGAGGCCAACTCTAGGCAGCCTCAGTACCCCACAGTCTGAAGTCAAGCAGGTTATCTGGGTGAGGGTTTGGGCCCTGAGCCCTCTCCAGCTGCCTCGCCGTAGCAGATGAGGCTTCCCCCCTCCTCTGCTTGGCTCCTCTTGGGTCCCTCACTGGGCTGTGGGAAGCCCTGAGGGCCTTGTCCCCCAACATGCAAACCTGTTCCCACTGTCTACCATTTCTTCTGCCTCCACCCAGGTTCGAGTCCCTGCAGGGGCCTCTGGCCGCCCGGCGCCTACGGCTGCAGGCTTCCGTAGTGCTGTGTCAGTTCTTGCAGCTGAGTGACGTGGAGCTCACTTGGGTGGCTGAGCACACACCCAGTGTCGGCTCCCCCCAATGCCTCAGTGGTGCCCAGAACCTTCACCGCAAGCATGAGGTAGCGGCCCCTGAATGGGGTCTCTCCTTCCTAGACCTTAGAAGCCTTCTTTCACTACTCAGGGTGTCCCGATTTCCAAGTCTCTGCCCCCAGTTATTCCCTGCCCAGTTTTGCCCCGCTGGGGCCCAGAGCCACATGGCGGCTGTGTTCCAGGCCCCCTGTGACTAAGGGCACCCCAGAGGCGGCAGCCCCACATCCCGTTCTATGGCAGGAGCTCTGGGCGGAGGTGAGAGCTCACCAGGGCCAGGTGCAGCGTGTGCTGGGTTCCGGACGGAGCCTCGCAGCCTCAGGGCACCCCGAAGCCCCACGTGTCCTGGAACAGTGCCAGAAGCTGGAGGGCCGCTGGGCAGAGCTGGAGCGGATGTGCGAGGCGCAGGCCCAGTGCCTGCAGCAGGCTGTGGTTCTCCAGCAGGTGGGACGCGGAGAGCCCCCGGGGTCACTCTGTGAGTGAGGTCTGCGGGAGCCGGTCCTCTCAGGGCTGGGTCAGTTGAGAGAACCCCAGCCCAGAAGCTGGCTAGTCCCCAAGAGGCACAGAATCCTCTCTTCCCCGGGCTGCTGGAGAGCCTCGCATGATGTCCCCAAGGGGAGGGTGGAGGCCTCCATCTGACATCATCAGGGTGAGGTGGCCTCGTTCCCGGCAGTGTTTTCAGGCTGCATCGGAGCTGGAGGACTGGGTGAAGGAGAAGCGGCCACTGGGGAACAGTGAGGACTGTGGTGGAGACGAGGCAGCCACTGTCAGGTTCATCGAGAAGCACCAGGTACCATGTCCCTAGGAAATCACCACACAGTCTGTCCTGGGGTGACGATGAGCCACGAGGAGAGGGCTGTCATGCTCAGAAAGGGCACAGTTCTCCGTCTCAGAGGCACAGAGCCTTGCTGTTTCTTCTTGAAGACACTGCCAGCCCCCCAGGTCTGACAAGGCCCCCTGCCCATCCCCAGTGGTCCCCTTCTTCAGAGACAGCCCTTTCAAGAACTCTTCCCCCCTCTTTAGTCTCCTGATCAGTTGACACCCCTGCGGCCTCAGGATTTCTCTGCCGCCTTCTCTTACCCCAGCACTTTCTCCCCACGTCTTCCGCAGGGTTCTTCCTCCCACACTTTGAATGTTACTCTTTGAGTTAATAAAATGCCCTCTTAAAACCTACCTCCCCCGCAACACCCTCCCCTGGTTACAGGGAGGGAGGTCGGGAGCACCCTCCTCCTCTCTGGGCTCGGACTCTCAGGACCCCACGCCAGCCCTGGTTCTGGCTGGCACCCAGGAGTCTTCTCGTCTGGACGTGGCTTTCCATATAGCCCTCGTGGTTGGTGTTTCCGTGTCCTGGGACTGAGGACTTTTCAGCCATTGCTATGGGGTATACCTGGAGCCGTGTCCTTGTGGGGCTTCAGTGTCCCAGACATCCTGAGCAGTTCGCTTAACCCTGGCCATCACTGTCTACCGTATCGTTGGGGTCTAAAGCAGTGTCTCCCATGCCCTCGCCCCCGCCCTGCCCCAGTTACCCAGCACTTACCTTTCCTTGCTAAATAGTGAGAACTCCATCAGCATGGGGTAGGTGGATGAGGACACATGGCTGGACAGATGGGCTGGGCATGAGTGGATGGGTAGACCAATGGGTGGGTAGATGGATGGGTCTGAGGATCGGTGGCTGAATGGATGGGTGGGGAGATGGGTGTATGGAGGAAGGACCACCCAGTCTGCACCTGGCCTGGGTCCATGTGTACTGGCAGGCCCTGCAGCGGGAACTGGCTCTCCGTTGGAACTCTCTGGAGAAGCTCGACCAGAGAGCACGAATCCTCACTGGCCCCGGGGCCGCTGAGCAGCTGGATGTGGTACGGGAGAGGCTCCGGGAGCAGCTGCGGGCACTGCGGGAGTGGGCAGCCACACGGTAAGGGGCACTGTACCTGCTCTGGGGGGCCTAGCCATGGTTGACTGTTCCCACACCACGACCCCAAGTTGGAAGGAAACCCTGGCCCCAGGTCCATAGAGATGTGCCGGAGGAGCCCTTGCGGGGTGTCACCGACCTCCTTGCATCAAGTCTGCAGCTCAGCCCGCTGGGCGGGAGCTCAGCCGCCAGCTGTCATTGCCTCCCTACATATGCGCCTGCTACCCTGCAGTGACCTCCCTGGCTTTACTTCTCCCTGAATCCAGAGCCCCAGGCTTGCACTGAGACCATGAATAAGCTCCTTCAGGTTCCCCCTTCTGCTGCCAGCTTGCCCAGTCCCCAGGGAGTGGGCAGCCAACTTGTGGGAACCACGAGCTATCCCCACAGGGCCCGGGAGCTGGAGGGGACTCTGAAGCTGCATGAGTTCAGGGGGGAGGCTGAGGAGCTGCGGACCTGGCTGGCTAGCCAAAAGCAGGCGGCCAGCCTGGGGGAGAGCCTCGGAGAAGACCATGAGCACATTCTGGTGAGGAGAGGGCTAGGGCTGGGAAGACATCCTCAGGTGGAAGGCCAGGGGCACTGGGCCAGCCCACAGGGCTGGGGAGGAGGGGGCCGTGGGAATGGGGAGCACTGGCCAAGGACAGGCCTTCTGAGGGGGTGTGTAGGCACGGTGGCTGTCCCACCCCTCGTTGCCCAGTCAGAAGGCACCAGCTGCTGGCTGTCTTGCCAGTGGGGGGCCACTCTGTCGCCCACTGCCCTCTTGTCCTCAGCGCCTCCGCACCGAGTTCACAAGGTTCCAGCGCCGAGTGGAGCTGGGCGGCCAGCGGGTGGCGGCCTGCCGGCGTGTGGCGGAGAGCCTACAGGAGCTCGGGCACAGGGCCGCCCCCGAGGCCCGGCAGACACAGCAGGACCTGCAGTGAGTGCCCAGTGGGCTAGGCCAGGGTGCAGGCTTGTGGGGGCGGGTGAGCTGTGCAGGCAGCTCTTGGGGTGTTCAGAGAGGGCAGGCTGCTTTGACGGTCGCGCGGGCTCTGCCTGCCCACGAGGATTCTGGAGAAGCCACTGGTCCCAGGGAAACTGAGGCAGCCCCTGGTGACTGTGGCTTGCGAAGAGAGGCAAGGCTGGGTGTGCAGGTCAGGGAGGCCTGCTTGGACCCCCACGGACACTTTTCCCAAGCCCTGGCCGCGGGGACTTAGGGAAGGCGCTGTGTAAAGACTGCCTGGCTGCCAGCTGGCTGACACTGGGCACCCCACTCCCAGCTCCAGCCTCCAGGCTCCGAGGCCAGGCCCGACTTGTCCATGGCCGCTGGCAGGAGCCTGGCCTGGCGGAAGCCTTAGAAGCTCAGTGAGAGGGGATGAGGAACGCAGAGAAGATGTGGCCTCCGCTTTTGAACGTTTATAATCTGATTGACATTTGAAACTGGAATACACAAGAGGGAAGGAGGACCACAAAGCATAGAAATCAAGGGCTGAGCATGATTGCGGCCAAGCACTGAGTTCGTGGTAAAGCTGGAAAGGCTCCAGGCAGGCCCTGAGGCAGGAAAGGGGGTTCAGAAGGGGAGCTCTGGGCCAGCCCTGGATACAGCCTGGAGAGGAAGAGAGCTGACAAGACTAGCAAGGGCGGAATGAGATGCTGGGTCAGTGGCTGACGTCCTGTTGGTCTTCCACCTGCCCGGGGACAGGGCTGCCTGGTCAGAGCTGTGGGGGCTGACCCAGGCCCGAGGCCACCGGCTCCAAGATGCCGAGGTCACCCTCAGAGTACACAGGGATCTGTTGGAAGCCCTCACGCAAGTCCAGGTACGAGCCCGAGGGGAAGAAGGGGATTCTTTCTAGAAGGGGATCCACCCCAGGCTCGGCATCCCACCCTCTATTCCTCACGGCCTTGGCCATCTCGTCTCCTCAGGAGAAAGCCACAAGCCTCCCCAGTGAGGTGGCCCCAGACCTGCGTGGGCTGGAGGCCCAGCTGAGGAGACACAAGGAGCTGGAGCATGAGCTCATGGGCACTGGGCAGCAGGTGAGTCCGTCTGGCTGTCTCGCACTCAGGCCCCTACAGGCCCCCTCAGGCCTGTCCATCTCTTCCCCAGGGCCTCCCGCTGGCCCTCCCGTGCACGGCAGGGCCTGGCTCAAGGAGGGGTCCCTTCAGCCTCTAGGAGGATGCGACCCTTCCCTCCCTCTACTCTCCCTGCCCTCAGCTACAGGAACTGCTGGAGGCCGCAAGCGCGGTACAGAAGCTGGGGCCAGGGCCCCAGGCCCATGCTGTGCAGCAGAGGCAGCAGGCTCTGGTGCAGGCCTGGGAGGGCCTGAAGCTAGGCGCAGAGCAGCGCAGGACCCAGCTGGAGCGGGCGTGCATCCTGGCCCGTTTCCACAGGGCGGTGAGGGCTCCTTTCTCTTGGGCGGCGTGTGTGCGCGTGTTACTGTGCATGTGCGTGTGCTAATGAAGCCCTCCAGCTCTGGAGGGAAACCCAGTGTGGACACGAGTTAGAAGAACGCGGGTACGTCTGGAGGTCTGTCTGGGCGGTCAGGGCACTGAGCACTTGGGACACAGCAGTGACTCCTTGGGTTTGGGTCAACATCAACCCGGGTGAGTGACCGAGCAGTCAGGAGACAGGTCCCAGCCAGGCCTGGGGAGGAAAACCATCCCCTAACTGGAGAGTTGAATGTTCTAGACAGTGACCTCAGGATCGTCCAGCACCTGTTTAACATCTGTGTCTCACCATCTGCTAGGGGCCGTGGGTGGAGAGAAACGGTGACAGAAGCAATGTAAGATGGACTCGGCTGTCCTCACGGAGCCGCTCTAGCCGGGGCGATGAGCCTCATACCCCAGAAGTCAGGTTGGGCCAGGGGGCCCAGGCCACAGGCTCTCTCGAAGTCCCCAGATTCCAGTGTCTGGTAAACCAGGAGGCCCAAACTGTGACCCTGCGCAAAGGCTTGAGTTGGGGGATTTACTTGGGCTACCTTCTAGCAGTGTGAGCTTGAACAGGGCATGGGGCCCGAGTCGCCGCCGTCTGGGAGTCCCTCCTCCATACACACTGCGCTGTTGGCCTTGTTTCTCCTCTGCAATGAGGTGTTTGGACGAGGGTCCAAGGCCCCTCCGGCTCTGACCCCGTGCACGCAGAGCAGAAGACAGCTTGTACCAAAGCAGAAATCTCTCGAGGACAAGCAGTAAGGTGTCACAGTGTCAGGAAAGCCTTCGTGAGGTGAACAGGGCCTTGGCCCTTGAAGAGCAGGTGGTCCGGGAGGAGACGGCAGTGGGGAGAAAGAGCTTCTAAGCAGGAGGGGCATCAAAGGCCAAGGGTGAGGAGTCTCGGTGAGGCTGACGAGGAGGCTGGCAAGTGTGGACATTTCATGAACCTGGAAGGATTAGGTTGGATGACAGCAGACGAACCTGGTGACAAAGGACCCCTTGAGCCTCAGTGGAGGCTCTGACCTGGAATGGTTATTCCGCTGGGCGAGTGGACATGGGCAGGCTGTAGTTGGACCTCAGAACCCGGTTCTCTGCCACCTAGCCCAGCCCTCACCCGGCTCTCTCCCTTGGTCTCCTGGGGACCCAGGTGCAGGACTACACCTCCTGGACGGCCACTGTGTGGCAAGAGCTGCAGAGAGAGGAGAGCCCCCAGGAGCCCAGCAGTGGCCTTCTCACGCTCCTCAGCACCCACCAGCAGCTCCGGGCAGAGCTGGAGGCCCGGGAGGAGCTGCACCAGAAGGCCTCCCAGCTGGGCCAGCAGGCGCTTCTGGCTATAGGGACACCCATCAAGGAGGTGGGCCCCTTTCCCCGGTGCCCTCCCATTACCTGCCCTGACCTCATCCGAGCCCCCTCACGTCATGCCCTACCCCACTGTGCCACACTGGCCTCTTGTAATGGGCTTCCCTCGAGATCGGCGGCCATCTTGCTCATGAGGCTCTCCCCAGTGTGGGCTCCCCACCTGCCCGTTCCCAGGTCCAGGAAGGACTTCGAGCCCTGCGGGATGAGCGGGAGCAGGTGTTCGAGGCCTGGGAGCAGAAGGAAGAGAAGCTGCAGGCCATCCACCGGGAGCAGCTCTTCCTCAGAAAGTGTGGCCACCTGGACCAGATCCTCACAGCCCAGGAGGCAGGTCCCCCTCGCCCTACAACACACATCCCCATGCTTCCTCTTCTCCCTTTCTCCTCTCCTCCCCCACTTGCTTCCTTGCCTCCTGGGACTTGGCTTTTTCCCTGATGGGAGGCCCAGAGGCTGGGCACTGCCCCAGTACAGATGGCTGCAAATGGGGGTGGGGGGCCAGCTGTCTGGACAGTCCCTGATGGCCTCTTTGACTTCTCCATGGGCTGATCCAGGTCTCCCTGAAGACCTCTGCCCTGGGGAGCTCAGTGGAAGAGGTAGAACAGTTGATCCGCAAACACAAGACTTTCCAGAAAGTTCTGACTGCCCAAGATGAAAAGGTAAGAGGCTCAGAGAGAACTGGGTGGAGTCAGAAATCAGGGGGAGCAGGGGGGGTGGGGAAGAAGGCAAAGTCTAGGAACTTTGGAGAGTTCTGAATGGGGGACACGGAGCGCTTAGTGGCTCCCACAGGTAACGTTGAGGTACACGGACAGCCCGTGAGCATAGGGATGCCTGCTCACGGCTGACTGAGCAGAGTTGGATGAGTGACTCAAGAAGAGGGCCACACTGTGGGGATACCAGAGCCACTTGGATTCACATGACATGGTCACAGGGGAGTTGTGGGTTCGGTTCTGGCTGGCTGGGAGCACTAGCCAGCCCTGGACCACACTTGGCTGAGGGAAGGGCTTCCCTGTGGGCCAGCCTCCTGGCGTGGGAGACCAGTAGACTGTGCCGCCAATCTTCCCCCTCTAGGAGGCAGCTCTGTGTGAGCAGGCGAAGACACTTGGGGGCTCCAACGTGCAGGATCAGCTCTGCACAGTGCTAGAGCATCGGGCTCGAGTGAAGGACCTGGCGGAGAGCCGGGGACAAGCCTTGCACACCTGTCTGCTGGTGACCGGCTTCACCAGGGCTGTGACCCAGGTCGGAGGACCACCCCCAACCTCATGCCTTCCGCCTGGGCCACATTTTACAGGGTACCAATAGCCTTCAGGGTTCACCGCACCCCTGGGATGAGGACACTGAAGTCTGGAAGATTCAGTGGCTTTCCCAGAGGCCTTGCGGGGACCCAGAACATTTGACTGAAAGACCCTGTGAGCAGAGATCCTGCCGCTTCCTGAAGCCATGAGGGCTAGACCGGAGAGAAACAGGGAGGCAGAGGGAGGGAGCCAAGTATCCCTGGGAGCAGACCAGCCTCCCCTCCTGAGGCCCTGCCCAGCCCTCCCCTCGGCTGGGGGCCGGCTGGGCCTGGAGCACATCCCTCCTGGGCTAGAAGCGCTGGCTGGCATCCCCCGGGCACAGCCTCACCCAGCCCTGGGGGCCAGCCTTCCACTCCCCCGGCACCGCTGAGAGTGAGTGTGGGGGACATCCTTGTGGCCTGAAGCAGCACCAGCGTCATGGGATTCGTGTCCCCACCCCACCAGGCCCAGGACTGGATCGAGGAGCGAGTCCAGCAGCTGAGACAGCCGGTCCCTCCCGGGGACTTGAAAGACAAATTGAGGCTCCTGCGAAAGCACCAGGCCTTCGAGGCGGAGATCCAGGCCCATGAGGAGGTCGTGACCTCTGTCACCAAGGTAACGGCCAGGCCCTCGGCCCCAGGCCTGCCCCAAACGGTGGGCTCTTGGGTGGCCAAGGGGAAAGGTCCCAGGCAGGGCGAGGGATGACAGGCAAGAGCTCGGGGTGTTCTGTCTCCCAGGACGGCGAGGCTCTCCTGGCCCAGAGCCCCGCTCGAGCAGGAGAGGTAACCCAGAGGCTGCAGGAGCTGCAGGAACGCTGGCGGGAGCTGGGGCAGGCGGTGGCTCTCCGGGGCCAGGACCTGAAGGACAGCTGGAACTTCCTGGAGTTTCTACGGAGAGCTGACCTTACAGATGCCTGGATCCGGGAGAGGGTGAGACCCAGCTGGACAGGGGCAGAGCTGGGGGTAGGGCTGCAGGGCTGAAGAATGGGGGCAAGGATCGGGCTGCCGCTCCTGGTCCCTGACAGGCAGGAGCCTCCGCAGGAAGTTGCCCCAACGCTGCTCCGGGGGCTGGGTGCCCTGGTGCTGGGGCTCAGAGCACTGCCCACAGACCCTCACCCCTCGGCCTGGACAGGAGGCGATGGTGAACCTGGGCGACCTGGGCCAGGACCTTGAGCACTGTCTGCAGCTCCGCAAGCGGCTCCGTGAGCTCCCAGGAATCTGGGTCCAGGTAACGGGGGCCCTGTCTCATGGGGGACAGAACTGCCCAGATAATGACCCAGAATGGGTCAGGGG
>PITA01025188.1:0-24853 GCA_004023965.1 Spilogale gracilis
CCCAGTCAGTGTCTGCTGAGGAACGGTGGTGTTTGAAAGCACATGTTAGAAAAGGTATCTTTGAAAAACCTACAACAGACCTCATATTTACCAGTAAGATTTCAAAAGCTGATCTCTTTAAGATCAGGAATAAAATATGTGCGTCAGCTTCACCTCTCTTGTTTAATATTGTGTTGAACATCTAGACTGGGGCAATAAAACCAGATAAAGGTAAAAACTGTACAGGAATTAGGAAGAACAAAAAAAAATCTTATTTGCAGATGATTGGTTACTTATGTAAAGCACCAAAAATAATCTACAAATAAATAATTAGAATTAATAAATATTTCACTTGGCTCCTAGATAAAACCAAAATATAAAATCAATATACAGAAATCAAGTATATTTCCATACATTAGCCACAAGAAATTAGAAAATGAAGATTTATAAAGGTATCTTTAAGAGGGACCCAAAAGAAATTTCTTAGAAATAAACCAAGTCCTTTAAGAAGAAAATTAAAAAACTTTATTCAAAGGCATTAAAGAAAGCCTAAATAAATAGATCAGCCATATTCTTGAGCAGGAAGACTCAACATTGTTGATATATCCATTCCCCTACACTGACTGATAAATCTCAGTTAAAATCCCAATAGGATTTTTTCACTGGCTTTGACAAGTTAAATCTAAAACTTAGATAGAAAAACAAAGGTTCAAGAATAAACAAGATTCTGGCTGAAGAGCAAGGTAAGAGACTTTCCTTGTTAAGTATCAAGATATAAAATTGCCCAGAAACAAACACATAAATCGTGCCTTTATTGATAGAGTGGTCCCTACAGACCACTAGGAAAAGGGTGGGCTACTTAATAAGTGGTGTCCAAACGATTAGGAAAAAATAAAAACAAAATGCAGGGCGCCTGGGTGGCTCAGATGGTTAAGCGTCTGCCTTCGGCTCAAGTCATGATCCCAGGGTCCTCAGTTGGAGCCCCACATCGGGCTCCCTGCTCAGCGGGGAGCCTGCTTCTCCCTTGCCCTCTGTTGCTCCCCCTGCTTGTGCTCTCTCACTCTCTTCTGTCAAATAAATAAATAAAATCTTTAAAAAAATACAAAATTGGATCCTTACCTCATATTATACATAACTCAATTTTAGGTGGATTAAAGACTTCAATATGAAAACACAACAATAAAACATTTAGAATAATAGAAATGGAACATCTCTTCTTACTTCAGGATAAGAAAAAAATTTAAATTAGACACAAAAGCACACTATAAATAAAATGATTGATAAACACAGCTATATTAAAATGAAGAACTCCTGTTCTTAGAAAAACACCATAAAAAGAATGAAAAGACAATCCATAAAAGTGGGAGAAGATATTTGCCTCATATATAATAGGCAAAGGAGCCATATCCAGAATATATTAATAACTCCTACAAATCAATGAGAAAAAGACAACCCAATAGAAAACTAGGCAAAAGGCTTGACAAGAATTTCACAGAAAATGAAGCACACAGAGCTAGTAAATATATGAAACATAAGCAGGGATATGCAAATTAGGATCATTAGAGAACATTTTACTCTTACCAGATTAACAACAACAACAATTTAGTGGACAGTACTAAGTTCTATTAAGCCTGCCTCAAGGCCTTTGCATATGCTTTTCCTTGTGCCTGGAATACTTTTCCTTCAAATCTTTGTATATCTTGTTTCTTCACTTCACTCTGTCCGGGTTTAGATGTTACTATTCCAAGAGGTTTTTCCTGACCATGCTAACTACCGTTCTTTATCCTCTTAACCTTGTTTATTACAGTCTTCAAAGCCCTTGTTAACATTTCACCACATTGATTCTCTCTCTCTTTATGTGTATGTAATATATGTATTATATATGTATGTGCATCATATATATTTATACACACATGTGTATAATTATCATTTTGCAGAATGTTTTGAAGGCACGCTTACTGATTTTTAAATGGCGAACACCTAGGGGAAGAGGATGATTTCGTAGGAGACAAATGACAGTCAAATATAAGACACTGACCACAAAGATGTGGAAACTATTATTTATAATCAAGGCTACTACGGGCAGAATAAATGAGACTTTTTCCTCCTCCTTTTTACCATACAGTTGCTATTACTTTGCAGAACATTTTGAAAGTAAGTTGCTGACCTCAGGACACTGCCCCTACATACTTCCGTATGTCTCTCTTAGGATTCTCCCACTTAACCTCAATACCATCCACACAATTAAGAAAATTAACAATCATTGGCTAATACCATCTAGCACATAGTTTGTATTCTAATTTCCAAGCACTCAGTCTTTTGAAAGTCTCACTACACATCATATCAAATATAGTAAAATGTACACACTGTATGGGTTTTCTAAAAACTTTAAAAAATGATTTATCTACAAGTAAACCATTTAATTTGTAATCAGTTTTTCAACAAGTCCCTTTTTTTTTTTTAAGATTTTACTTATTTATTTGACAGAGAGAAACACAGCTAGAGAGGGAACACAAGTAGGGGGAATGAGAGAGGGAGAAGCAGGCTTCCCGCTGAGCATGGAGCCCAATGTGGAGCTCGATCCCAGGACTCCAGGATCACAACCTAAGCCTAAGACAGATGCTTAATGACTGAGCCACGCAAGTGTCCCTCAACAAGTCCTTTTAAAGGGAACTTGCCTGGGGCACCTAGGTGGCTTAGTCGGTTTAGCCACCAGCTCAGATCCTGCTAACAACCCCCCCCATCCCCGCCTTAGGTGCCACACTCAGTGAGGAGTCTACTTGGGATTCTCTTCCTTCTTGATGCCACGCTCTCTCTCTCTCTAATAAAAATAAGTAAATCTTTAAAAAAGATCAAGGGAAATAATCTAACCTACTAATTGTTTTCAAATTTAATTACCATTTATATGCATATTAACATTTATCAATTAATAACATCAGCATAATTTTAGTTTGTAGACATTTAATTAAATGTTTCTCAATTTTGTTTTTATATTTCAAGGTCCATCCTTTCTTTTTGTCAGGTCTCAAAAATGTCCATAGCTTCTCAGGAAGCTCCTCAGGCACGGTGTAGAAGCTGTCTATTGGGTGAGACAGCTTGCTGGGAGCGAGGGGCTGGGGGTGAGGGGCGGTGGAGGGGGGTGCTGGGGCTGGGGGCAGGAAAGGGAGACTTAGCGGGTGGCCTCCAAAATAGAAACAGACTCAAGCCCAGCACCTCCTCCTCCCTGAGACAGTGGCTGTTGTCCAAGTTCCAAAAACTAGGCTGAAGTGAGAAGCCTTGAGGCTCAGAGAGGAAGAAAGTGTGCTTCTAAGAGACATGGGTTTCCAGCCCAGCCTTACTGGGTCACCTCTGAGGGAAAGAGCCTTTAAGAAGTAACAAGAGGGTGGCGCCTGGGTGGCTCAGTTGGCTAAGCAACTGCCTTCGGCTCAGGTCATGATCCTGGAGACCCAGGATTGAGCCCCACATCAGGCTCCCTGCTTGGCGGGAAACCTGCTTCTCCCTCTCTCACTCCCCCTGCTTGTGTTCCCTCTCTGGCTGTGTTTCTCTCTGTCAAATAAATAAAATCTTTAAAAAAAAAAAAAGTAACAAGAGATAGTCTGAGCAAGCTACCGATCAGGGTCACCATTTGGAAGTTTTTGACCATTTTTGTTTCTACTATGGAGGATATCTGAAATTAAGGGTATCTAATTTGAGTTAAATTCATAAGGCCAAGAAAAATTCTGGCTGTAGGAAATTTGGGAATGAAGGGAGACATAAAACAAAGTAGAAACTTCTATAAGAAATTGCATTGTCAATCGCAGAATGAAGTCCCACTTAGGCTTCTAAAAAGATTTCATTCGTGCAAGTCAATCCAATAATACCTGTTTTAACGAGGCATGAAGGTGGCAGGTTTTTATTGGCCCTATTTTGCAGATAGGGAAACTGAGGCTGAGCAGTGTACATGGCTTATAGGCGTCTTGCCAAGATTCAGCTGGCGGAATGGGACCTTCCTTGCCGTCAGGATCCAAGAAGATAAAAGGACTTCAGGACTTTCAGTTCATGATCATTAAGAAATGCTGCTTTGTTTTGGTAAGCTTATCAAGGACTTAAAAGCAGAGTGACTTCATTTCTACTTTCATGAAACAAAACTCCCAAAAGACCCATGGTTTCGGCAATTGTAATGTTACTAGAGCGCGTGCTGGGAATGAATTGCTCATTTCCACGAAACATGACTCAACCATCACATCAGGAATTTTTTTTCCTCTTAAAAAGCCCTTGGAACCAAATTGTAATAGAATCAAGAGGAATCACTTAAGAACATGAGTGATTTCCAAATGGCGAACACTTGGGGAAAGAGCGCGGTTGTGGAGGAAACAAATGACATTCGTAGAGACTGACTGCGACGACGTTGCGGGGACAATAGTACGTAATCAAGGCTGCCACAAGCAGAATTAATGAAGTACTTTCCTCCTCCTTCCCACCATAAGGTTCCAGGGAGGAAGGGAGCTCAAACCCTAAGCAAGGGCCCCTGACTCTCCCCTTTCCCACGCTGGAGGCTCGGCGCCGCGGTGCCGTGTGCTCAGGCCACTTTGCAGGTGGCGGACGCGGTGTGGGCGCCAGCGGTCTTCCCGCTGATTAGCCACGACGTCCTTATCAGGAGAAGCAGGTGAGGCAGCACCTCCAATACCGTGCTCACTGCTTCACCTAAAATTATCATCACAAACTGTACTGATAATACTTAGGAGATGAAGAAACATACACAAAAGAGAAATTTAAAGGGTGAGGTAGCATAAGGAATATTTTTAAATAATTTTATTTTTCACTTAATCCTAAAAAAGCCTTTTTCTTCTCTGTCACACACACACAAAGGCCTATTTTGCTAATAATAATAAATGCTTTATTGTTTTGAAAATCTTGATTTAACACTTCATGATAAAGCAAGGCAAAGGTCCAGTTTGTCGATACTTGCATTTAATGACTATCAAAGATGAAGGAAAAAAAGAGACCTCATGAAGAATCTTGGGTCCAAATAGAAGAACATGGTCCACCAGCATCTTATTAAACCCTGATGCCAAGTTTTCAGGTCCATCCGTCAACAATGTCAACAATGCAAGGGTTTTTACTGAAATTCATTTGCTAGATTTCCATTTCCCCACTTTGTTCTTATAAACTACCTGGATGTCGCATTTATATTTTTAACAAATGGATCCACGGTATAGTGTAAGTCCTACTTTGGACATTTTGGTGTTTTTTTTTTTTTTTAAGATTTTTTTTTTTTTTTTTTTTTGAGAGACAGAGTGAGAGAAAGGGACAGAGCAGGAGAGGGGAGAGGATCAGAGGAGAAGGAGACCCCCCGCTGAGCAGGGAGCCATACTAGGGACTCGATTCTGGGACTCCAGGGTCATAACTAAAGCTGAAGGAAGTTGCCCAATCAACTGAGCCACTCAGGTGCCCCAAGAAGATTCTTAAACAGAATGGAAAATTCTACCTTTTAAAATGGTTACTGGGCAGAGAACCAGTTCCAACCCACATTCTACCACTGGCCACTCCAAAGCCATACTCAAGAGCCTGGTTGGTGGGAAGGCTTGCTTTCTTAAGAGAAGATGGTGAGCTAACATCCCATAGACCACCTTCCCAGTCCAGATGAAGCAGAGGGCTTTTAAAGAGGAAGTTGGCTGGAAAAGGTGAGGAGGCCTCGTGCAAGAGAAGCTAGTGCTCAGCAGTTAATCTTTTGTACTGGCAAGACTTCCAGATTACCCCCTCGGCCAGGAAATAAGGCTGCCGGGTGCCTCTCAGTAAAGGATACCTTTGCAACCCAACTAGCTGCATCCGGGCGGGGTAATCCAGATCTCCCCCTCCCCCTGCCGCCCCCCACCACCAAGAAACAAGACTCCCTGTGGAAGATACAGTGGCCAGTGGCAGCTGTTTTGAAGTGCGGTCAGCCCTTATTTTCCCCAAATCCAGGCTCTTTATTCCCCAAAGCCAGCAGTCTGGCAGATCCCAAGGAAACTAGATCAGTTCTGCTACAAACTGTGGGATTTAGGTCAGCAAGCAAGGAGCGCACCAGCTTGAAGCCAGCTAACCCTTAAGACCAACTGGAATAAAATGTTCAGAGATCATTTTTACAGGTGACACAGACTTTGGAAACCAGAGCACATCAGGTGGAAACATTTCCAAACACCAGTCAGCAAGAGAGACTAAGCGTGTCTCAAGTAGGAAATGTTTTCCTTAGTATGAATACCTTGCAGACATTTGTGCTATAGAAGTGATCAACAATTTGAACCACATCTCTTTGTGAAAGAAAACATGTAGAACATCTTTGATTCAGTCTTCTACCCTGCCGTGAAGCTTACCACCAGATCATCTGAATGGCAAGGAACATTTTTATGGTCACTCAGTATGATGGTTTTTTTTTTTAAATAAGCGCACGAGTTTTGCAAGAGGCCTCCATGCAGAGTCAGACTTCATACCTCCTCCCCTGGGCCCCAGGCAGGTTTTTGGGGATCGCTGCTCTCTGTGACTAGAGCTGGATGCCCGAGCTCAGTTACAAACCCCTTGGGGCTTTATAGGTTTGCTTGGGCTGCTTGCTGTTGACGTCATCAGTGATTGCTGTTTTCTCTACGCAGTCTTGGAAGAGATTGGTATGCAGCAACAGACCTCACACACGATGAACTCATTTCATCCTCACGGTAACCCTTTTGTTATTGGCAGCCCTCCTTTCAAAGATGAGAGAACGAGGCAGCATTGACAGGTTAGAATTTAGGGATTTGATCCCCACATCCTGGACCTTGTGGTCTGCATGTGGGGTCCACACCCTCTCTGGAAGAGGTTTGGAGGAAACGCAAGAAGAAAACTAAAGGAGGAGGTTTATGAGTTTGGATTTGGCTGTGTTTATTGGGTATGCCACTAGGGACCTCAAAAGGTATTCAAGGTCTGTCAAGGCCCTGGAAAGTAGGATGGGGAGTCAAGAGTTTCCTGAAGATGAGATCATAAAGGGGAAGGCTATTCGGCCAGGAAAAAAGAGGAAGAAGGACTAAGGCTCAGGGAGTGTCTCCTTGTCTGCATTATGATACACATGACCTTGTGTGATTAAGTTCCTAATATTTTCAGAATTTAAAAATGTTCACCATACTGACGGTGGAAATGAAAACTGGTGCAGACACTCTGGAAAACAGTATGGGGGTTCCTCAAAAAGTTAAAAACAGAACTCCCTACGATCCAGCAATCTCAGTACTAAGTATTTAAGAATACAAAAATACTAACTCAAAGGGGTCCATGCACCCCAATGTTTATAGCAGCAGTTTCTACAATAGTCAAACCATGGAAATAGCTGCAGTGTCCATCAACTAAAGAGTGGATAAAGAAGAGGTGGTATATATAGTGTGAATATTACTCGGCCATAAAAAAGAATGCAATATTGCCATTTGCAACAACATGGATAGAGCTACAAAGTATATTGCTAAGCGAAATAAGTCAGTCAAAGGCAAATGCCATATGATTTCACCCATATGTGGAATTTGAGAAATAAACTAGCAAAGGGGGGCAAAAAGAGAGGGAAACCAAGAAACAGATTCTTTGGGTTTTTTAAAAGATTTTATTTATTTATTTGACAGAGAGAAACACAGCCAGAGAGGGAACAGAAGCAGGGGGAGTGAGAGAGGGAGAAGCAGGCTTCTAGCCGAGCAGGGAGCTCGATGTGGGGCTCGATCCCAGGTCTCTGGGATCATGACCTGAGCCAAAGGCAGTCGCTTAACCAACTGAGCCACCCAGGCGCCCCAAATAACAGATCCTTAACTATAGAGAAAGAAACTGATTACTAGAGGGGGGTTGGTGGGATAGGGGTGAAATAGGCCATGTGGATTAAGGAGGGCACTTGTGATGAACACTGGGTGCCTTATGGAAGTGTGAATCTCTATATTGTTCACCTGAAACTAATATTACTCTGCATGTTAACTAACTGGAATTTAAATGAGAACTTTTAAAATGTGTGCTATATTGCATATCTAGGTGTACAATGGAATAACAGACTCCCAGGAGCAGGCAACATTTATTAATCTTACATGTGATTTGCCTAAGAAGCTTATGGAAATATAACAGATCACTACATGAGCGAGGATCTCTTTATTTTTTTTTCAATGATTTTATTTATTTATTTGAGAAGGAGAGATAGCAAGAGAGGGAACACAAGCAGGGGGAGAGGGAGAAGGAGAAGCAGGCCTCCTGAGGCGCAGGGAGCCCAATGCAGGGCTCAGGGCTCGATCCCGAGACTGAGCTGGGAGGCAGATACTTAACGACTGAGCCACCCAGGCGCCCCTGAGGATCTAATCTTTTTTTTTTTCTTTAAAGATTTTATTTATTTATTTGACAGAGAGAAAGCCAGAAAGGGAACACAAGCCGGAGGAGTGAGAGAGGGAGAAGCAGGCCTCCCACCAAGCAGGGAGCCCGATGTGGGGCTCGATCCCCAGTCTCCGGGATCATGACCTGAGCCAAAGGCAGATGCTTAACCAACTGAGCCACCCAGGCGCCCCTGGATCTAATCTTTAGTTCACGCTTCAGACATACTTCCAAAAGGCATGGAAACACGCAGTGTGCTACACTTCCCAGGGCAAAGTCAGCATCCCTTTCTGAGGGGGCTGCTATGACTGGCTCACACAAGGCCTCTCAGTCCTGCAGAGCCTAGAATGTCTGTAATTTCCAGACTTCTCTGCTGCTTCAGTGCAGGTGTAGTCTGGGTTCAGCCCCGCAGGCTTACTATTTGGAAAGGGAGGGAATGTGCAGTAAGAGAGAAACAGGGAGAATGGCCCTTCTAACTAGCATGCTGTTGGGAGTCTTCAGCTCTTCCATGGCAGCTTTGGGGACACTCTGGTGTCAGATCTGGAGTGTCACAGGTGCTGAGGGGAGGTAGTATGCAATGCACCTTCTGCCACACACGTGGACATTTCTCTAGGCTGCTGGTTTTCCTTTCTCTGTAGCATCCAAATCTTGGCTCCAGGTCTTGGAGATTCTAAAACCCTCGAAAAAGTCCTTTTCATCATAAACAAGCTAGAAGAGTTCCCTAATGCATACCAATTCCATATCAGACTTTACACAAATATTGCTTTGCATTCAAAGGCAAAATTTTACACCCTTAATTTTATCACAGCTGACAAATTTTAACAATTTGAAGCTAGATATTCTTTCTTGGGAGAACTTGGATGAGGAATCAATTAACCCCAAATAACATTGGCTTAAATGAGATAGGAGTCTTCTACTTGCCTCTGACTCTATAGTCTTGGCACAAGCAATCTGGGTTTTTGCTGGCTGCATCTGGGACCCAAGGTCCTCCCGTTTTGTTGCTTCCCCCTCCCCCCACGATGTTGCCTAGGATTAATGTCTGCATGGCTTACACATTTTCCACTAAGTTCCTAAAAGGGTATTTTTCCATGGGGCAGGTTTGGAGGGCAGCAGAATGGCACTGACTGAGGCTTTCCCAGAAAGTTCCTCCCCATGAAGGACTAGTGCACCAGGGCAGCTGTGGCCCGCAAGCTGGCTCCCTGCCCACTCGCTGAGGGACTTCCTGGAGTGGGTTAGTGCAGTCTTTCTTCAGAAGCTTTAATCCCTGTGTCCCCAAGTCTCCTTCACTCTTTCACCTGAAGTGTCCTTCCAGCTGGGGCTGTGTTAAGCTACATGTAACTGAAAACTTCCCAGAATTGGGGTTATTTTTCTCTCCACAAATCATGATGTAAGTAGTTGGAGCTATAGTCGTATTTGGATGCCATTCTTCTGTCCATTTTTTTTTTTTAAATGTTAAGACACCTATACCAACTGCTGTCTCCCTTTTACTTGCCATACAGGAACAAAAAAGAAGGAAGCAAACAGGAAAGGATAGTCCTCTTTACAGAAAAGCAAAACTTACCTGGGAATCCCTGGTAGGCACGTGCTTACATCTCTTTGACTAGAACCATGGCACATGACAAGACCAAGTTGTAAGGGAGCCTAGACTAATTAGGGGCGTTCATGGTCATGCCGGACTTACTTCTCTTACCTTCTTGCTGGGATTGCAAGTCCTGTGTTGCCTTTTATTCACTGTCTAAAAATTGCTATTTTATGTATTTTGCTCAAAATTCTAATTATTTAAGACTGGAGACTATCAGGATGCCTGGGTGGCCCAGTCACTTACATATCTGTTCCCAGGGTCCTAGGATCAAGTCCCAAATCAAGTTCACTGCTCAGTGGGGAGACTGCTTCTCCTGCTCCCCTGCCAGTGCTCTCTCTCTCTCTATGAAGTAAGTTTTTAAAATCTTTTTTTAAAGATTTTATTTATTTATTTGACAGAGAGAAACACAGCTAGAGAGGGAACACAAACAGGGGCGGTGAGAGAGGGAGAAACAGGCTTTCCACAGAGCAGGGAGCCCGATGCGGGTCTCAATCCCGGGTCTCCGGGAACATGACCTGAGCCGAAGGCAGTCGCTTAACCAACTGAGCCACCCAGGCGCCCCTAAATTTTTAAAATCTTAAAAAAAAAATGATGAGACCATCTGGGTCCAATTTCTCCATCTTGACCAAATGTGTAGAATAGTTCTGAAATGCATTCTCAAAACACCTAATAATCCCCAAAACATCAACTTAAAAGGACAATAAAAAAGATAAAGTATCCAAAATAAACCTCTCAAGAAGTAAAGAATATTTGTATGAAAAAAATCTCTAAATGCTCCAGAAAGATATAAAAGAACAGTGGAGCAAATGAAAAGACCCACTATGATCTTGAACAGGAAGCCTTAAGGCAAAAAGATAGCAATTCTCTTTAATGCCGACATTGAACATGGATTTAATTAAAAAAAAAAAAAACTAACATATTTTGCTGTTGTTGTTCTAAGCTTTAGATCTTAAACCAATTTTGAAGTTCCAGTGGAAAAATAAGCAAGACCCATGAAAACTTGGGGAAAAGAGAGCAAAAACAGAACTAATCCTACCAGATGTTAAATAAACTATAATTATTAAATGGCACGTGAATAGATAAATGGAACAGCAGAGAAAATCAAGAAATAAGTCTAAAATCATACAGAATTTAGGCAATGATCAAGTTGGCATTTCAAGTTCAAGGGGTAAAGGTAGATTATTCAAAACATGGTGTTAGGTCAAGTGTCATCTAAAAAGAAAAATTTGTTTTATAGCTCATATCTTTCACTGAAATAAATTTCAACTGCATCAAAGATTTATATGTGGGAAAAAAAGAACAAACCACAAAAGTACTATAAGAAACTACAATAAATAAAGAGAATTCTTTTTTTTCAAGATTTATCTATTTTTTTAAAGATTTTATTTATTTGACAGAGAGAAATACAGCTAGAGAGGGAACACAAGCAGGGGGAGTGAGAGAGGTGAGAGAGGGAGAAGCAGGCTTCCCGCTGAGCAGGAAGCCCGATGTGGGGCTCGATCCCAGAACTCCAACCTGAGCCAAAAGCAGACACTTAACGACTGAGCCACCCAGGTGCCCTGAGATTTATCTACTTTTATTTTAAAGAGAGAGGGAGAAAGAGAGAGCATGTGTGTGAGCAGGAGGAGGGGCAGGGAGAGAGGGAGAAAAAGAATCCTCAAGCAGACTCCCTGGTAAGCATGGAGCCTGAGCAGGCTCAATCCCAGGACCCTGATCATGCATGACCTGAGCCAAAATCAAGAGTCGCACGCCCAACTGACCGAGCCACACAGCCACCCTGGAGAAACCATGTGAGAATTCTTATGTTACCTCAGAGTAAGAAAGATCTTTCTAATTGTGACATAAAACTAAAATCATAAAAAAAGAAATTGGTAGGTTTGATAAATTAAAATTATTTTTATGCCAAAACTATTACAGGCAGTCAATTGGCAAAGAACACACTAGAAAAAAGATTTAAAGCACCTATCACAAAAAAAGGTTAACTTCTCAAATATATAACGTATTCCCCAAATCAGTAAAAAGAACAAAGGATACAGAAAATTCAACAGTAAAAAAACTACAAATGACCATTAAAAAGATGCTCAAACCTATTCACAATAAGAAAAAGGCAATTCTTCACCTATTGGTTTGCAAAGATCAAAACCTTTGATAACACACAGCACTGGTGAGAGTTAAGGAAACAACTCTTTCCGTGCTGGCACAGCTTCTGAGGAGGGCAATTAGAAACCCCACTTGCAAATGCACAGACCTTTCATCTAGCAACATCACTTCTAGGAAGACATATTCACACATTCACAAAATGATTTATGTAAAAGGTTATTCATCTCAAAATTGTTTGTAATAGCAGAAGACTGGAAACAACCCAATGTCCACCAATAGAGGACTGTCTAAATTATGGTCAACCAAAGGAATTCCATGAGGCCTAAGAGAGAAATGATCCTTACATATTTTAATATGGACTCATCTTCAGAATCTTGTTGCTCTGTAGAGAAACAACAAATTCATGATCCTGGTTTGTGGTGGAAAAATCAGGGAGCTGAGAGGGGTGGGGAGGAGACTTCATGTGTCCAAATACTGAACCATGTGAATATACTTTCCATACAAAAATCTAGGGGGAAAAAAAAGCCGTATTACTTGTCATATTTTACAGATAAATAAATCTCTCAAAGGATTGAGGAGCCAAAAGAAGTAATGAAATATGTGTTTATACCTTAATTCTATGGAATGAAAGACCAATATGAAAATTCAAATTTTGTTTTAGTACTTAGTGTTCCAGGACTTCAAGAAAAATATACAAAATTTTCCATAACAAATTTGAAAATATTTTAGTATCTAATAGCATTGGAGTATAAAAGTTAGTCATTTTAAATGAGAAGTTTCATATGACTCAAAATGCTTGAAAAACAAATATGGAAATGACAGGTCACAGGACTCAAACTTTTGGTATAGGCAGTTTATTTTTTTTTTTTTTAAAGATTTTTTTTATTTATTTGACAGAGAAACACAGCCATAGAGGGAACACAAGCAGGGGGGGTGAGAGAGGGAGAAGCAGGCTTCCCGCTGAGCAGGGAGCCCGATGTGGGGCTCGATCCCGGGTCTCCGGGATCATGACCTGAGCCGAAGGCAGTCGCTTAACCAACTGAGCCACCCAGGCGCCCCGATATAGGCAGTTTAAAGCAATACAATAATACAGAAAATAAGACTAAAAATATTCATTTTAATAACATCTAGCTACACCCATGAGAGCAGTGTGTAGCCCTAAGGAAGAATCATACTAACTGCTTCATGAAATTAAATTTCTGACCTTGACCTTATTGACTTGTATTTATTTAGTCTCCAACTCCTCAGGATTTTTTTTTTTTTTAAGATTTTATTTATTTGACAGAGCGAAACACAGCCAGAGAGGGAACACAAGCAGGGGGAGTGAGAGAGGGAGAAGCAGGCTTCCCGCAGAGCAGGGAGCCCAAAGTGGGACTCGATCCTGGGTCTCGGGGATCATGACCTGAGCCCAAAGCAGTCGCTCAACCAACTGAGCCACCCAGGCGCCCCAACTCCTCGGGATTTTAACCCTGACACGTCTCCAACCCACATTCTTCCACCAATGTCCCAGTGAAAGCTTTCTTTAGGCTCTTATGCTAAACTAACTGGCCACCTCAGGTCCATTCCTACCTATCCATCCCATTGCCACTGAATTTCCAACATAAATTTGATGGTCCAATCACCACCTTGCTTCAACACTTTCATTAGTCATTCAAAGTGCAAATGTTTTCATGTGGCTATTTTTTCCTTCCCTTCTTCAAAATTCCTTTCCCTCGAAATGTGGAAATTGCCTACTTGATCTTTTTTTTTTTTTTTTTTTTTTTTTTCCAAATGGTCCTGGGCTGGGCATCTGACTCTAGCCAGGCCAAAAGCAGTCCATGCCAGAAATTTCGACTAAGGACTGACAACTCATTTCTCTTTGAATGTCCGCAGCACACAAAAGTTCTGAAGCAGTCAGTGGCCACATTTTCTGCCAGCTGAACCAGAAAAGGGGAGAGAACTCCAGTTATAAAAGAGAGAAAGAATGAAGATGTGCAGAGAAGCTTAAGCCCAGAGTTAAGGAACTGAGTGCCCAATCGCAGCTCTTCTTTGAGTCCAGCTGCATCCTTGTCCTGGAGTCCCCTAGGATGAGTCCGACTCCTCTCAATAAATACCCCCCTCAGTAGGCTGGTTCGAACAGGAGTCTGACCTCTGCACCCAAGCCAGTCCAAATGCCGGACCCCTGTATAGGGCAACATGGTGGCTCAACCTGTCTTGTAAGCCTCACTTTTCATCGTTTTGATCAGCCAGCTCTTCATTGCCCTGCACTCACTCCCCTGCATCAGAGACAAAGCATGGCTCCATGCTCTGCACTTGTTGCCTGAGTATTTATCTCCTTGACATTTTCCATATTATATTGTATAATTCCCACTTGTTTATGTATTATTTTGTAAGTTCTTCAAGGGCATCGTCTGTTATGTAGCTCACTGCTTGACACATGGAAAACACATGTTGGGCCCTTGACAAATGTTTGATAAATCAGATTATTTCAACCAATTAACTCTTGCCACACAGGCTCTAGCAAATTTGCCCTCGACAAACTTGACCAATTTATTATCTTAATATCTGATTAAGAAAGCAGTCTTTCATGAATAATGTAATTCTGCGTTTGAGAAGAGTAACTTGCATGTGAAATAAATGGACGACGGGGCAAAGCGGTATCAACTTCAGGGACCCAAGCCCCAATCCGCACAATCTAAAAGGCCTGAATCAGTAAAGTTAAGGTAGTAATCGCAATCTCAGACAACATAATTCCTTATCTTTTTTGTCATACAGTTTATAATTATTCACTTTGTTAAACTGTTTTACCTCTAAATCTGGAGATGTCAACCACTCTTTTTTCTGTTTGGCCTGAAGTACTCTTAAACAAGCTGATTGTTCAACCAAACGAAAAATCTACCTTTATCACCTAATTTTAATATTTAGGCTTTTTAATTAAAAGTTCTTTAACCCCAAATGTATTTCCAAATAGATCTGTTTCTAATGTATTATACATTACATGGAAGCCAGAGGGGAAAAAGATTTTTTTGTTTTACTCTGTAATCATCCTAATAACCAAACAAAGGGAATGAAACACAATTTCTTTATGACAAAGCTGGTTTTTTGGTTTATTGAACTTCATAAGGGAAATGTTACAATGACACTACTCCACAATGAAATTACTTAACTTTAGATTTCATGAGGAAACATATTAGCAATATACTGTCAACGAAGCATTGTCATTAATAGCTAACTATGTAAGATTCTGGATTAGCTCCCTTTAGTAGGTCTCAAATTAAGACTATCCCAAAACATACCTGATGTTTTCAATTAAGGGTCACAATTAAAATAAATTCACACAGCAGTTAAAAAATGTGTGACTTGTGTTTTAAAAATTTATAATTATTTGTTTGAAAGCCACCATTCTGGAAGTGATTTTTCAACAATGAAGTATTTTATAAATATTTTGGAAAATATCTAAAACTTTTATCCCCATTCAACTGGTAAGTATGCTCTTTAAAAAATAAAAAGATATGTAGAAAAAAACTAAAACAGTAAATTATTACAAATGAGATACAAATATTTTAAAATTAATAAATATTAAAGTGAAAAAATAAGTTCTTTCACAGAACTGTAAATGATGCCTATATTATGTTCTTATAAAAAGAAACAGTTAAATTATTTTTTTAACCATTAGTACTTAAAAACATAAATGTGCTTGGAAAGTTTGTAAACTTTCTTCCCACACTTTAGAAAATGTTTAAAAGCAATAAGCAGATTCCCTTCTTTAAAAAACTGTTACACCCACCACAATTAGCACAGTTGTCATTGTTTTACTACAAAAATAGTTACAAATCAACAATTTAAATTCAAACCATTTTTAATTCTAGCACGATAGAAAAAAATGGATTAATCTTCCTAAACACAGATAAATCCAACTTCTTTTTCCTTAAGCTCTAATATTTAAAACTGAATGATTGGGGCGCCTGGGTGGCTCAGTTGGTTGAGCAACTGCCTTCGGCTCGGGTCATGATCGTGGAGACCAGGGATCGAGCCCCACATCAGGCTCCCTGCTCGGCGGGACGCCTGCTTCTCCCTCTCTCACTCCCCCTACTTGAGTTCCCTCTCTCGCTGTGTTTCTCTATGTCAAATAAATAAATAAAATCTTTAAAAAAAAAAATTTAAAAATTTAAAAAAATGAAAAAAATAAAACTGAATAATTATTTCCTATAATTATATTTCAGTTCATTTAATAGCATTATCTTGTTTTTATAATTAAATTATCCAATTAGGATTACCATGATGATTAAACAAAAATCCTAAATTATATTAGATTACATATCTGATTTCCCACATTCTGAAAATATTATAAGTATAATCATCTTTTGGCTTAATTATCTCCAAAATTATCAAGGACATCAATCTATCAGAATTAGTGAACGTGCACAATTCAGTTAAAGTTCATGGCTTACATTCCATTCATGTAATAGCTTTGTATGAAAACTTACTATTTTCTATGTGCAAAGTCTTAAATTAAAAATAAACATATTTAGGGTAAGAAACTTCTTGAATTACTCTTTACACCACTGAGGGAGAGAGACAAGATATTTCCCAATATCTACTTTACTTTTCATACTGAGGAGGAATAGCTTGTTGTGACCATAAAATTTAAAGAGTTTAAAAACTGATACACTGCAACACAATACTATTAGAGAAATATATGTAGACTCCGGAGAATTAGAGATATGTCTTCAGGGCTACAATCCAAATAGAAGTTGATTTGTTAATTTAGTCATTAAATTGACTGACTATGGGGGAGAGCAAGAGATACTATGCCAGATACACAGCTTGGAATTACTAAAAGCTAAGAATAGGCCTTGGTAGCCACGAACCACATTAACCTGCTTTCCCCCAAGTTACAACTCTTCCAGTGCTTTCAATTGGTTTTTCACTAAAGACACCAAAATAAAATATAAAGCACCTTATTATGTCACTTCATTTACATTAAAGTCAGACTTACTTTTGCATATTTTAATAGAATTTAGTAAGAAAACAATTCAAATTATTTTCCTAAAAGTAACAATGACTTCTGTAGATCCGACTGATAAACTAAACTGATTAGAGATCTCAAGCATCTGGAATCACTGGAAGTCATTCTTTAAGCACTGAGAACCAGAAAATATTCTATGCCTTTTCACCACACTGGAATTAAATACAATCTTGGCTCTCAAATCTACCAATAATAATGCAATAAAACACGTCAATAACAGAAAGAAAGAACTCTGGGAGAGGCAAATACCAGTTTTGTCCTAATGAGAACACCTTCCATTCAAAGGACATATCTAGTAAGTATGTCCTAAACCCTTAATTTTTTTTTTCAATCACAGGAACACAGGATTGTACAATTGTTTACTCCTAAAACACCATGGTGCTCTCATTTGAAGCCTCCTTCACTGGGCTCTCAATGGGAAGATATTCTGATTCACCCTACCTTTACTTCATTTTCAACCTCATGTGAAAACCAACTTTTGCCCTGTGTTGTCACAATGACAAATGTAATTAAGTAGATACAAAGTATAAAATTCGCATGACAATGATAAATAGTAAAATGTCAGGATGATCCATTATATTTGAGATTAAATCTTATGACTTATCACTGTCATACTTCAAAAGCATTTCTTTAGTCAAAATTAGATAGCAGAATAGACTGTTACTTAGCACCAGCATGTCATTGTAGGCTTTGGTTCAGGCTTCAAAATAATTCCATTATCGGGAGGTTGACTAAGCATTAATGGTTTGTGGCTCTTAAGTTTATGAGCCAAGGTCATAAATATAGCTTCCACGTGGTCATTATCATTTGGGTTTTTCGCAGAGGTTTCAAACAAAGGCATACTGTGTGTGTCAGCAAATTTCTGTGCCAAGTCTGTAGGTACTTGAATAGCACTTCTCAAGTCACATTTATTTCCAACAAGAATCCGTGGTATGTCACTGGCTAGCAAATGTTGTTTGCATTCTTCTATCCAAGATGGCAGGCTATGAAAACTAGCCATGTTGGTCATATCATACACGAAGACAACTGCGTGAACATTTCTGTAATAGTGCTGTACCATGCTCTTTCTAAATCGTTCTTGTCCTGCTGTGTCCCACAACTGGATCTGAAAATGAAAAAAAAAAAAAAAAAGGAAAACTGAAAATTTCATTCCAATTATACATATTAAAAATTTTAATCAGGGCACCTGGGTGCCTCACAGAGTTAAGCCTCTGCCTTCAGCTCAGGTCATGATCTCAGGGTTATAACATCAGGCTCTCTGCACAGCAGGGAGCCTGCTTCCCCCCCTTCCTCTGCCTGCCTCTCTATCTATTTGTGATCTCTCTCTCTGTCAAATAAATAAATAAAATCTTTAAAAAAAATTTTTAATCAATTCCACATGGTCTTTTGTATTTCTTCACTTACATTACTTTGTTCCCATTCATAATGCCTTTTCAGTGTAATTTATGAGATCCAGATTTCATGATCCTTAGTTGCCTCATAATTTTAATACAAGTTTCAGAACAAATGCTTCAATTCAGCACTTAAATTTTGGTAAGTTAAATTTGTTTGGATGAAATTATACCTCAAAAACTGATTTTAAAATATTAAATTGGGGTATGTGAGTGGCTCAGTCAGTTAACTGTCTGCCTTCAGCTCAGGTCATGATCGCAGGGTCCTGGGATTGAGCCCCAACTTGGGCTCCCTTCTCAGTGGGAAGGTTGCTTCTCCCTCTCCCCCTTTTCATGCTTTCTCTTTCTCTCAAATACATGAAATCTCTCTAAATAAAAAAAAAAAAAACATTAAAATAAATAGTAAATAAAAACATACCAGGTTTTAACAAATATGTTAAGTGTCTAATTTCCTTTTTTTAAAAGATTTTATTGACTTATTTGACAGAGAGAGCACAAGCGGGGAGGGGGTGACAGGCAGAGGGAGGGGAGAAGCAGGCCCCTACTGAGCAGGGAGCCCCATGTGGGGCTCAATCCCAGCACACCAGAATCATGACCTGAGCAGAAGGCAGACGCTTAATCAACTGAGCCACCCAGCCACCCAGGTGCCCCAATTAAGTGTCTAAAAGTCCCATAAATTTGGTTACTATATGCCCTTCTCTCTACCTTCCGCTGGACTAACTTACAATAGTACATTAGGACAGATGCTAGGAGTCATTAGGTCTAGTCCTCAAACATATATCTATGAAATACATTCTATGAAATATCCCTTAAAAATCTTAAAAGCTAGAAAAATCACTTATTTAACCTAAATATCTCTACCAATAAGACTATTCCAATATCCCAGTATCTCCTAATTGCAATATGGGGGCTGCAGGGCTGCAGGGTTGAGGAAAATAATATCTAAAGCTAAATACAGGGCACCTGGGTAGCTCAGTGGGTTAAAACCTCTGCCTTCAGCTTCGGTCATGATCTCAGGATCCTGGGATTGAGCCCCACATCCGGCTCTCTGCTCAGTAGGGAGCCTGCTTCCTCCTCTCTCTGCCTGCCTCTCTGCCTACCTGTGATCTCTCCCTCTGTCAAATAAATAAATAAAATCTTTAAAATAAATACATACAGGGGCGCCTGGGTGGCTCAGTTGGTTAAGCGACTGCCTTTGGCTCAGGTCATGATCCCGGAGACCCAGGATCGAGCCCCACATCGGGCTTCCTGCTCGGCAGGAAGCCTGCTTCTCCCTCTCTCACTCCCCTTGCTTGTGTTCCCCTCTCTGGCTGTGTTTCTGTCAAGTAAATAAATAAAATCTTAAAAAAAAAAAAACATACATACATACATACATACATACAAGTCATGTGTTATTATTCTCTTAAAATACTGAATTAGGGTGCCTGGGTGGCTCAGTGGGTTAAAGCCTCTGCCTTCAGCTCAGGTCATGATCTCAGGGTCCTGGGGTTGAGGCCCACATCGGGCTCTCTGCTCAGCAGGGAGCCTGCTTCCTCCTCTCTCTCTGCCTGCCTCTCTGCCTACTTGTGATCTCTCTCTGTCAAATAAATAAATAAATAAAATCTTTTTAAAAAAATAAAAAATTTAAAAAATTAAAAACAAAAAACCACTGAGCCACTGAGTTACCCTTTGTTTACTTCCTAAAAAAGTTAAGTGATGAGGGTAGAAAAGACTAGAGGTAGATTTACTTAGGTAAATTTTGACCAAAAGACTCATACTATTTATATAAATTCCGAGAAGCCTAAACTTGTGATTTTTCACAGAATGACACAGAAGTAGAGCGAAATGAGGGGATTCTGTAGATGGCCCACAAAGAAAGAAGGATATAAGATATAAAGTGCTCAGACCATGGCAGCACAAGGTAAGTACTCAATTAAGATGTAATAAATGAATAAATACATGTTAAAAAATGTGATTACAGACTAAAATATTAATCACCAATCTCTTCCATGGTACCTTAATTAAAAAAAATTTTTTTAGGGACACCTGGGTGGCTTAGAGGGTTGGGCCTCTGCCTTTAGCTCAGGTCATGATCTCAGGGTCCTGGGATCGAGTCCCACACCGGGCTCTCTGCTCAGCGGGGAGCCTGCTTCTCCCTCGTTCTCTGCCTGCCTCTCTGCCTATTTGTGATCTCTCTCTGTCAAGTAAATAAATCTTTTTTTTTTTTCATTTGTTTTAGTAATCTCTACACCCAGTGTGGGGCTTGCACTCACTCACAACCCCAAGATCAAGAGTTGCACACTCTTCTGACTGAGCTCACCAGGCACCCCCATGCTACCTTAAATTTTATCAGCTCTGATTTTTTTTTTTTTGGTAGTTCTTTTTAAGATCAAATTTCTTCATTTTCTTAATATCCTCCATTTCTTTCTAATTATCATAAACCAAATTTTGCTCTAGGCAGAAATATGTTATACAAACTTGATCTCTCAGGCTTTCCTGGAACTAACGGAGGTCAAATGACATAGTTCTTGCCAATAATTTGTAGACAGTATTTCAGTAGTGTTTTCCAGGAAAACTACGGATATACAATTTAAAAAAGACAGAGCATTTGGCACATGCCTTTTGCACCTCTCACCCTACTCTTTCTGCCTGGAATGGGATATAATGACTGGAGGTTCAGCAGCCATCTTGTGAGCATGAAGAAAACCACACACAAGAACAGCAGAAGTCTACATGAACCTGGAATCCGGCTGACAGGGCACCATCACACAGACTGCTGCCTCCTTATAACATGAGACAAAACCTTACATAGTTAAATCACAGCTGAATTTCTCTTACATGTAGCCGAATGGCATCCTAAAATTACTTACCATGCACACTGTTTAAAATCCTTATTTATCCCTTACACTCACATTTAGTCACTAAATCACAAGGTTTTGCCTCAATGCCTTCCTAGAAACTACATCACAAAATAAGTTATTATAAAATACCACCCTTATGATGTAAGCAATATAAATGGTATATAGGCCATAAAGACCCAATATCATATAAATCAGAGAGAGAAGCAGATAACTGGCAGCAAAGCAAACTAAGAACTACTAACATCGAAAACTATTTAAATTAACAAATATTAATTTAATGCCTAATATGTGCCACAGGTGACTGTTATACCTCTAGGCCTCAGCTTCTTCAACAGTGAAAGTAAAATTTAGTTTCAGACCCTATAAAATAAGCACTCATAGACTAGCTACATGGAGTATGCAAAAAGCTAATAAAGTATATAATTCTTTGAAAATACAACTTTTCTTTAAAAAAAAAAATAAACTTTTTTTACCCCAACAGGTTTAGAATAAAAACACTCCACACACAATTAAAAATGTTTCTATCGATATCAAAGCATATTATACAAAATTACAATAAATAAGAATGTGTGCTACTGGAATAAGATTAAACATATAGATCAACAGTACAAAACTTAAGAGTCCAGAAGTAAATCCATGTATCTGTGGTCAACTGATTTTCAACAAGAGTACTGAGACAATTCAATAAGGGACAGAATAGCTATTTTAACAAATGATTCTGGGACAACATATAAAACATGAGGTTGGACCACCTACCTCACACTGTATATAAAAACTTATTCAATGGGACGCCTGGGTGGCTCAGTTGGTTAAGCCACTGCCTTCGGCTCAGGTCATGCTCCGGGAGACCCGGGATCGAGTCCCATATCGGGCTCCCTGCTCGGTGGGAAGCCTGCTTCTCCCTCTCTCACTCCCCCTGCTTGTGTTCCCTCTCTGGCTGTGTTTCTCTCTGTCAAATAAATAAAATCTTAAAAAAAAAAAAAAAAAAAAAAAACTTATTCAAAATGGTTAAAAAAAAACTAAATTTAACAGTTGAAACAATAAAATTCTTAGAAGAAAACATAGGGATATTTGTGATAACTGGGTTAGAAAATGGTTTCTAAGATACGATATTTAAAGCACAAGCAGTTGTGGGACACCTGGTGGCTCAGTTGGTTGAACCACTGCTTTCAGCTCAGGTCATGATCCTGGAGTCCCGAGACTGAGTCCCACATCTGGCTCCCTGCTCTGCGAGGAGTCTGCTTCTCCCTCTGACCTATACCCTCTCATGCTCTCTCTCTCTCTCTCAATAAATGAATAAAATATTTAAAAAAATAAAAGCACAAGCAATCAAAGAACAGATACACTGGACTTCATCAAATAAAAATGATTGTGTTTCAAAGAATATTATCAAGAAAGTGAAAGTCAACTCACAGAATGGGAGAAAATACCTGTAAATAATATCTGATAGGAGTGTCCCATCCAGAATATTTAAGACCTCTTATAGCTCAATAATAAAAGGACAAATAAACTAATTTAAAAACTGGCAAAGAATCTAAATAGACATTTAGCCAAAGAAGACATACAAATGGTTAATAAGCACATGACAAGAGGCTCAACATCATTAGCCATCAAAGAAATGCAAATCAAAAATAAATGAAATACCACTTTACACTCATACCGGGATGGCCATTAAAAAAACAAAAAAGATGGACAATAACAAAGGTTGTTGGAGATGGAGAAAAGTTGGAACCTTCATACATTGCTGGTGGGGATGTAAAATACTGCAGTCACTTTAGAAAACAGTTTGGCAGTTCCTCAAAAAGCTAATCACTCTATGATTTACCCACAGCAAGGAACAAAGTACTGATAAATGCTACAACAAAGATGAACCTCTGAAATACACTAAATGAAAGAGGCCAGACATATATTCTATGATTCCATTTATATAAAGTATCCAAAATAGAGAAATCCATAGAGATAGAACACAGACTTGGTGGTTGCCAGGGCTGGGGTATGGGGAGAAATTGTTGAATGGGGGAGGAGCTTTACTTTGGAGTGACAGACACAACATCATGAATCTACTGAATGCCACTGAATTGTTTACTTTAAAATAGTTAATCTTTTGTTATCTGAATTCCACTTCCATAAATTATTTAAAAGAAACAAACACAGTTGCTATACAACCCAGTAATTCCACTCCCAGGTATGTATGTACCTGAGAGAATCGAAAAGGTAGGTTCACACAAAAACTTGTACCCAAATGTTCACAGCAACAGCATTCATAACAGCTAAAAGGTAGAAACAATCCAATACCCATCAACTAATGAAGGAATAATCAAAATGTATGTCCATATAATGGAGTACTTTTCAGCCTTAAAAAGGAACGAAGTACTGATACATGGTACAACATGGATGAATCCAGAAAGTGAAGGAAGCCAGAGACCACAGGCCACATACCGCAAGATTCTATGTATATGAAATGTCCAGGACAGGCAAATCCATAGACAGAAACTAGACCAATGGCTGCCAGGGTTGGGGGGGGGGGGACAGAAAAGGGGAGAAATGGGGAATGACTGTTAAAATGGGAATGGGGTTTCTTTTCAGAGATCTGGAATCAGAGAGTGATAGTGAATATACTAAACTTTGTGAATATACTACAAACTACTAAGTTGTATATTTTAAAAGGGTAAATCTTATGTATGTGAATTATATCTGTTTTTAGAGCTTGGACCAAAAACAAAAAACAAAACAAAACAAAAAACCGAAAATTATTTATTATTTTTATTTTTTTTTAAGATTTTATTTGACAGAGAGAAACATAGCCGAAGAGGGAACACAAGCAGGGAGAGTGAGAAAGGGAGAAGCAGGCTTCCCGCTGAGCAAGGAGCCTGATGGAGAGTGGGTCCCAGGGATCATGACCTGAACTGAAAGGTGATGCTTAATCAACTGAGCCACCCAAGTATCCCACAAAGGAATATTTAAATAGAAGCTTCAAATTTTGACAGAATTGCTGAAACAGTGAAGGCTCAGGCAAAGGCACACCACCATGCTGTCTGCAACCTTCAGGCCTGCATGGGACACCAAGGTGAGGGCAAGGGGACTGGGAGCAAGGAGAGACTCAGCAAAGAAAGGATAGGACAAATGATAAACAATGTCAGCCACAAAAGGCAAGAGAAAGCTTTGACCAAAAGAGAGACAGATAGGGAGATACTCAGTGGAGAACAAACCCCATGATAGCTTAGAAAAGTCTTGAGGTTTATCTACGAGTAGAATGATACACAGTGCTTAAAAAAGGAGGATAACACTTTGGAACCTAAGGAAGTGACATGCCCTTGTCTAGTTAAATTAGGAAGTATTTTCAGAGCATCTTTTCCCAATTTAATAATGTTTTACAAAAAATGACTAATGCATGCTCCCACAGATATTACTCCCATTTCACACATTATAAGAACATAAAATAGGGACGCCTGGGTGGCTCAGTTGGTTAAGCCGCTGCCTTCGGCTCAGGTCATGATCCTGGAGATCCAGGATCGAGTCCCACATCGGGCTTCCTGCTCGGCGGGAAGCCTGCTTCTCCCTCTCTCACTCCCCCTGCTTGTGTTCCCTCTCTGGCTGTGTTTCTCTCTGTCAAATAAATAAAATCTTAAAAAAAAAAAAA
>PITA01025189.1:0-11827 GCA_004023965.1 Spilogale gracilis
TTTTTTTTTTTTAAAGATTTTATTTATTTGACAGCGAGAAACACAGCGAGAGAGGGAACACAAGCAGGGGGAGTGAGAGAGGGAGAAGCAGGCTTCCCGCCGAGCAGGGAGCCCGATGTGGGACTCGATCCCGGGTCTCCGGGATCATGACCTGAGCCGAAGGCAGTCGCTTAACCAACTGAGCCACCCAGGCGTCCCTTGTTCAATTTTCTAAACCTGCATTAATATTGAATTCTGTTAAGTAACAGTTTTATAGAACTGTTAAAACCTGGTATGTCAAGTTTTCCTCTTGTTTGGTTACTCCTGGGTTTTTCTCTGATATATTAGACTTAGAGAAAAAAGAATCTATAAAGCCTATAGAAAATACTCTGAATTTTTTCTGGACTTGTGCATGGTCCATAGGTTAAATTAGGGAAAATTTACTTTTTCACAATGAACTTCTTATCCAATATATTCTGTTCCTTAATACATTTTAATATTTTTTACATAAAAGTACATAATATCTTTTATGGAATTTGTATGAGGAGTTTTATTGGTTTTTTCAAGCTATTATAAATAATAACTGCAATAGTTGACATTAAGTTAGGCTAATTTGCTTATGACAGAAAAGTCAAAATAATACTTCTGAATAAGATATAAATTTACATTTAAAGGAAGTATAAGGATAAATTTTCTGGAATGTAGTTCTTTCCATGAAGTTTTATCCTCATGCCCCAGGATGACTGCTAGAGCTCCAGCCTTTAGGTCCCCAATCCAGCTAGTACAAAGGAAGTCAAATTGAAGAAAGAGAAATTCTTCCCTGTAAGACCAGTGCTCAGAAGTTGCACAAACACTTCTGATTATGAAACTACTTAAAAGCATAAAATTGAACAAAAATAAAAAAGGGCTGTGCTAATGCTTCTTGGAAGCTCAATTTTAAAGTAACCTCTTTCCTCTCTTCCACAAAACTTCTTAGCCTTTTGTTTCAGGAATCCTGTAGCACCCCAAAGACTTGACAAAGGAGGCTGGCATGTATATAATTCCTATCAAAACCAGCTAGATTCTGTACTTCCCTGTAAACCCCCGGCTTCTCTTGCAATCTTGTAGTTTTTTGAAGGCCATAGCCTGCTGTAGCCTCCTTTGCCCTATAAAGTAATAACACTATAGTTCCTCTTTCTCCCAAACTTTCCCTTCATGTTATATGTTGGCTCCAAAGCATGGAGGTCAGTTTTTGACAACAATTATATCTCATTAGATAAAACTTGGTCAGAATGACTGGGGAATATATTTATCCAGAAAGGTCCATGACTAACTAAAAATTATGCATTCTATTATCCCTGTACACTAAATGTTTGTGATGCCTTAACATTTTTATGTTGAAATCCTAACCCCCAATGTGATGGAATTAGGAGGTGGGCCCTTTGAGAGATGATTAAATCATGAGGGTGGAGCTCTCATGGTGGCGACTAGTACCTTTGTAAAATGCTGCAGAGAGTTTTGCCCTTTCCACTGTACAGTCAGAGCAAGAAGATGGCTGTCTGTAAACCAGGAAATGGGCCCTCAGCAGACATTGAGTCTGCTGGCACCTTGATCTTGGACTTCACAGCCAGGACTTCACAGTCTTCAGGACTGTGAGAAAGGAATATCTGTTGTTTGGAAGCTACCTAGTCTATAGCATTTTGTTGCAGCTGCCCAAACAGACTAAAAGAGTTACTAAAGAAGGGAAGGGCTTGTATAAATCCAACAGTCCCAGCTTTTGATTTTTCTTTTAACTGAACTATCTAATTGTTTGAGAATTATTTTACTCTAGGAAGAACAGCCAGCCAATGATTAATGGAAGCAAGTCTGTCAATGCCAGGCTACTTGCCCCATGGGCCTGAGGTACATGTTCACCAACCCCCAGAGTTTCTCAGCAGAAGTAAACATCTTGCTTCATAATGCATACTTTTAGTGACTGCCTTCTGTTCCCTGTGCCAGTTTTGCTCTCTCCTACCAATGTTTCCTAAGATTACATCTCAAACTATTCTCTTTTCTCTATATAAATATAAATATCAGTATATTTACAATATAAATATATATCATAACACACAAACGTATTTACGGGAAAATATTCCTTAAAGTTTAATTTTAGGAATAAAGAATAATAAACTTTTAAAATTAATTTCTTCGTAGAATCCTCAAAACAAAGGACATTAACATCTGGAAGACTTTGGTAACCATGGCTAGGGAGACGCTGGCAATTTAGAGCAGAGAGCGTTCTGCTCATTAATGTACTCATAGCAGAAAACAGCCATCTTTTCACAGAGTCCTGTTTTGTAGCTCCCTGGCTTCTCCTGTGGCTTTGTTAAACACAGGACTCTTAAATGGGCTTATTGACTTTTTCCAATCCATATTAGCATACCTCTCTTCTAAATAGCTGTTAGTAGGGACTTGCTGCATTCCATTGTTAGCAACACTTACTAAAATCAGTAATAGAACCGTGGGAGTAAAATCACAGAGGGGTATAAAAGCTAGCACACTAAAATATTAAAGTCCAACTGTGAAAAGCTTTCCATGATATTTTTTTCCATATCAAAATGTGTTTTAAACACTTTTTGAGTATTATAATAATTAACTATATAGTAGCTTTGTAAGCAGTTCCTTTTGTAAAAGAAAAACCTACCATCACTTAGAGTTTACTAGTTTTTGACATTGAGCTCCTAAGTGGATAATCACATTTATTGAGAGGTGATGCTCACTTGACCACTTGGTGTTTTGGTGTGGCCCAGGGGGAAACAAGGCAGGTGAAGTGTCTTTATTTATAATGTAACATGTTGCTATTGTGACTCCATTTCTCAGGCGTAGTTGGTTAACTAAATCTTTATTTCCAGAAACTGCGATGTTCTTCTCTTCCTTGTTCTTGGAAAATTAAAAGCTTCTACCTTAGGGAAGTGAATGATACATTATCCCCTCGCTCTAAATTGAACCCATTTGGAGCTATTTGCATCTTGTAGAACCTACAGCTGAGTGCTGTGCTCAGAGGTGTAATGAGCGGTTGTCACAACACACTGGAGGTGGCCCCATAACAAAATGATCCCCTGTCAATCCCCTCACAGGAAACGCTTTGGCAACCTGTAATTCGGCCCCAGTATTAACATCCTGCCTGGGTTTTGTTAAATGGCACTTTCTAGGAAGTAGATCTGGGGAACTTGTGTTTAATAATGTTTTAAGAGGAATATTTGATGGAAGTTTTAGAAAGCATCACATGGGGTTAACAGTGATTTGTCATTTGTTTCTAATTAAAGGACCTAATCTCTTATCACTGAAGCAGTTGTTTTTTTTCTACTAAAGGCACAGATGTGAATGGAAACATATTAATGAGATGTCATACTACATAGTCATTTAGTGTTTTGTTTAACTTAAACATAGCAGAAAATGGGTGTCTAAGTAGACACATGTAATGACATCCTGATAGAATTATAATTTCCTGCATTTACATAATCTTCAGTAAAATTCACACTAGGTTCACCTTGCATTGCTAATTTCATTTCCCAAATCCACATTTTTAGAAAATTAAAGAAAAGTCAGACTTAAAGTACTATGGGAGTAGAAAGAGCTTATTGTTAGGTTCCTTCAAATTAAAACTGGAATTGTAATTTAAATATTTGAGTGCCAGGTGTTCTAAAACGTGACAGGAACCATTCAAATTGACAGGAAGTTTTGCATTTCCTGCAGTTATTTAAAATCCTCTAGGTTATATCATCCCAGGAGTTTGGCAGGTCTTCGGTCTGAGCTAGAGCTGCAGTGTGACTTCTGGGTCTCGGAAATCGTGTTTGTTCAAGTGCCCTGGTGCGCCCAGTTCCAGGATTCCAGGAGCGATAACTTGCAAGAGCCAGTCAGGTAATTGGGCAATGAAAGAAGCAGCAGGAGCAACCGTATTTAACCACCCCCTGATGTGTGCCACATGACTCTCCATTAGCCCAGCAAGACAGCTCTGGGTATGGGTTAAAATCAGGTGATCTCAAAATAGTTTGGGAATGTGGAAATTAGACATTGAAATTAGACATTTCCCTCAGATTATTAATGTGATTGCCAGTAAGAAAACCTAATTATTCCAAGGCCTTCGTTCAAAGGTACTTAAGAAAATATCTTCTAAGCTCTGTCTACCTAGCATATTATGCTTCAGAGATCTCATTTATTTAGTTATATATGTATATAACTAACTAGCTAACCAACTAACTAACTATATATATATATGTTGATCATGAGCCAGACATTGCTAGAAACAAAATAATGTATCTCATACATAACAACGATATTTTTATATGCATGTTATTCTGTACTAATACAAATCAAACAAAAGGGTTTTGTGTGTGTGTGTGTGTGTGTGTGTGTGTGTGTGTTTCCACAAAGATGAAAAGCAATCCATGAACTTTTTTTTTTCAAACCCTGTTGTCCCTTGAATTTTTCCTAAGTTCACCTAGGGTCTAAATAAACATCATAGTAGCCTTAATGGTCTTATGTGGCCACACATAGGTACTCATCTATATCCAATTAGACACAAAATAATATATTACATTAAAGGGGAATGGAGTTTTCAATTTTAAAATATGAAATATATATGAAGTGCTCACTACAGTTGAATTAAATTTCCATAGGCAAACCTCATACACATACTATCTTCATAGAGCAAAATTTTGGCTTAATATCAGAAAACACTAACTTGAGGGGCGCCTGGGTGGCTCAATTGGTTAAGTGACTGCTTTCAGCTCAGGTCATGATCCCAGATCTCATGATTGGGCCCTGCATCAGGCTCCCTGCTCAGCGGAAAGCCTGCTTCTCCCTCTCTCACTCCCCCTGCTTGTGTTCTCTCTCTGGCTGTGTTTCTCTCTGTCAAATAAATAAATAAAATCTTTAAAAAAAATAGAAAACATCAACTTGAAAAGCAAAAGCAACAGTTTGTGGGTGACAGTTGTTGCAAATCTTGATCCCTATGAATGTACTTATTTATTCTTTGAATGTACAATAAAAGATAATGATATCTTAGGTACCTTTGTGGGAACATCACAATTTTAAATTTGTTTTTACTATTTTTATTTTTTGGGTGAAATTGTTGATAACATTGTAAACTCACATGCATTTTGAAGAAATTACACAGCAAGATCCTGAATATACTTTATTCAGTTTTCCTTAATGGTAACTTCTTACAAAAGTATAGCAATATTTTGCAATCAGGAATTTGATACTGGTGTAATACACTGGTGTTCAGATTTCCACAATTTGTGTCTGTGTCATTTTATTTTTTAATGGTATCTCATTACATATATATATATATGTATATATATATATATATATACCATATATATATGGAGAGAGAGAGAGAGATTTTGTACTTTGGCACTTTGTATTACTTCTCTATCTTTTGGTACTTTGTACTACTTCTGTTTTATTTGAATTAAAATTAGAGAAGAGAATATAAACTAACTTAGCAGAACATCAGTACCCACCACTCATCTCTAATAATAAGGTTGCAATCCATTTATATATCTCATGTATTCACACCCCTTCTTCTCCTCTCAGAAGTAAACATCATCCCATATTCAATGTTTTAATATTTTAGTACACATATAGTTAGGAACAAGTAATATATGTCAAAGTTTTGCAAGTGTGAAGCTCTGAATAAGATGTCATAAAAGTCCCTATAGTATTCTGTATGTAAGCATAACTTATATATGTACCTTGTTTGAGATTTTAAGTTATTTCCATTTTACCTTGACTACAGCAGAGGCTGCAGTAGACACTCCCATACACGGGTAGATGTCAGAGAGTTTTTTGAATGTATGAATATAATCATACATTATAGGGTAGGTACATCTTCAAGTTCCCTGAATATTATTCACTAGCTTTTATATTTGTTGTGCATTTACACTCAATAGAAGTAAATTTGAGTTCATTTGTCTTCGTCATTTCATTGTCTAACTTCTAAATTCTTTGCCAATCACATAGACTCATGCATTCAAAACTCTCAGTTTCCACCTTTGTGAAATGAAAAGAAGAATAAAATTCTACTTCACAGGTAGTAATTAGGTTTAAATATGGAAATCCATGTGAAAGCACTTAATTGTGTCTCACACAAATGTTTTCTGTCAAAATACAAAAAAATGTGAAGTGTTCTGCTCGAAACAGGTAGGTAAGGACGTCTTCTTAGGCTGTGTCATTGATGGTGGGTAATTACAGCTTCTTGCATTGGGGTTGATGGTTGAACATGTTGTTTTAATAATAGCAAACTCCAGAAATACAGCACTGATTCTGACTGACCTGAGATCCTAACTAAACAGTACTCCTTCAACACCCCCCCCCAACCACCAAATTCAAAAATAAAACAAAACAAACCTATGATTTAGTTCTACCTTAGGAGACATGAGACTATCAGGATTATAAAAATGTAAAGATCTTGTAAGCACCTAGGAAACCTGGTGGTCTAACAAGAAACTGCAGTCAGATAGATAGGAAGACCAGGATGATGAATGAGTTATGATGTTATCCTTGAGAATCTACAATCCCCCCCACATCCAGAGGACATGCTGAGGACCTGTTTTTTAGGGGACAAACTAGGATTGATCTACAGTGACATTTATGACTATCTAGGATTGGCTTTAGTTTGCTTAGCAGAGTGTATGTCCATTGAAGAGAGAAGTGAACTTCTAACAGAATGAATGTCTGGCTTTGAACATAAGGTTTGTGACTGATTATAGTCCACACTAGTAGAATGATTAGGAATTTTGTGTATTTTCAGAGATGAACAATAATGTCTTTGCTCAGAAATTAGCAGACTTCATCTGAAAACATTTACCTGGAGGTATCAGCAGACACAAGTGTAGGCTGGCAATATACAATTACTGTTCAGAGAATGGCCTCTGAAATCAGAAAGCCTTGCCAGCTGCCAACTGTGCAATCTTGGGAAAGTTATATGTCCTCCCCTCTGAGTTTTCTCATCCTTAACAATATTTACAACATGAGTTTATTATGAGTATCAAGTAAGATATTTTATCAAAACAAAAACTTACACATAAGAAATTCTAACATATGTGGCGGAAGGTTGTCTCTGAAGTTGACTGTCTACACTGTACTACAATTTAAGTCCCTACTACATAATTCTGTGGTAACTTGAAAGTGACAAAAGCTGGGGGAGAATCCCAACAAGCCACATTGAGTTCAGAATAACTTGACCAATTATGAGAAACTAAGTATGGGAGAATAGATAAAGTGGAATTTTATGAATTCAAAATGTAAAGGTCTCAGAAAGAACATAACAAAGGGAACATTCTGCCAGGATCCCCATTGCCATGCAATGAAGTGATCAGATTCTTGGAAGGAGATTGAAAGTATCCAGGACAGGAGTTTTAAGGACATTATCGAAGGATATATGTATGGAGGTATGAGTTGGGTTAGTCCACAGAGGATGGGGAAACAGGAACCCAGGGAGTGGTGAGAGGGAGAAGTTGTTGCTATCAGTGGGCTGAAAGTAGTAGGTCAGGGACTGGTGCTTTTAGAGTTTGGGGAGAGCTAGAACCTTGAAACAGGAAAGCCCAACAGATGCTGTTGCTGAATAACAAACAGTCTCTCAGAACTCTATGTGTATAAAAGTCACCCTGGGTACTGTTAGAGGACAGATCCTCATTCTGTTACTCTGCAGTGGGGCCCAGATCCTACAGTCTTAACAAGACCTCAGGTGATTTCAATGCTATCTATCTTATCCTTACGCCATACTGTAAGAAGCAAGGACATTGAGAAACTTAGTCACTGTCACATCTAGGGCATCCAAGCAAAAAAGTGTCTGAAAAAGAAGTACCCCTTGGTTTCCTTGGGTAAATTGGATTCAGAGTATTAGGTTAAAAGTCCTTTTTCTTTATATGAAGTATATTCTAAGACTCATTAAACTAAAACTGAAATAACATTTAGGAAAGCAAGTAGAACATAAAGAAAAAAACATACAAATCCTCATTTTAAAAAAATGACAAGATATCCTTAAAGTTTTAAAAGAAAACTGAATAAATGGGGGAACTACATTATGTTCCTAGGTAGGAACTTAAATTAGTATGGAAATGGCTGTTTTTGTAAAAGTGAAAATCTCCTTCAGATTCCTTCAGTTAACAAAAACAGGCACTAATGTAGGTCTTTCATAAAAGTGAAGTGGTGTGAGGCAAATTTTCAGAAAGTGAGGAAATACTCTCCATTTTCTGGCATTTTTGCTACAAAAGGTTTTATAGGAACTCTCGACGTTCAAATGGAGGAGGAAATTGTAATGTGAATCAACTAAGCAGCTTACTTCTCAAGATTGACAGCTTACTCATCTGTACCTGTTTCTCAGTGTCTGTAATCCATAGCTCTCATGTCATAAACTCTGACAATCCTATTTATTCCCTGTCTTCAACATATACCCTAGAATCATCGAAGACTATGCACAAAAACCTTATAGATACTGTTCTGTGTCAAGGTAGTGTTTTTCTCCATTTGCTAATATTTTCTTTGTTTCACCAGCAGGTGTTTCTGGTAATATTTTGGGGTGTTGATGGCAGACACCTGGTCATTGCATCACTAGGAAGCCCTTGATGTGAACTGATGCCTAGGGAGATTTTATTGCCTATAGAATGGAGCTAGTATGTATCATTATTATCTCAGAAACAAGTCATCTTTTCCTAGCTGTAGATACTGGGAATTCTTCTTCCCTTCTTTTTCAAGTAGCATCTACCACTTCATAGTTCTCTATTTCATATGCCTAATTATATAGTATACTAATAAATAGCATGATGCCATACAGCTTGTGTATCTAAAACCAAATTCATCAGTTCACAAAAAATATTGTCCTTATTGTGTTCTGTATTTTCTTCTCTTATCCCCAAATCTCCAGGATCTCAGTTGTTTGATGATTGGTTTCATTTTGTGTTATTTCTAAGAATTTCTCCACAAGGATGGTGTGATTCCATGCCAGGTATTAGTTGAGAAGAAATTACAAGATAAGACTGCCTGGTGTCAGGCATCTGTGAAAATATGGTTTTGTTTTTGTTTTTGTTTTTCCTTTTCCTTTTCTGGTAAAAGACAGCTTAATATTTATACACCAAGTTGAGGAAATGCTAGAATGAGAGTTGGAGTCAACCATATTATTTCTCTGTCAGATTGCCCTACCCCATCCTTGGGCTTCCACCCAACATATAGGAACTCTGGAAGATGCAATTGTCTATAAATTAATTGTTGAGATGTCCACAGGGACCTCATATGTTACTCTAGGAACTACTCTTTCTGCCAGCATATGGAAATTTTTTTCTTTATTCCTCTACTGTCCCATTGTAACAATGCTTCCATTAAATACCAGTAACTAAAGGGATCACACCAGTAACTGCATATGTTTTCACTGCTGCTGCTTAAGCTCATAGAAGCCAAATGAAGGCTGCTATTGCCTGAAGCCCAGATCATGGATACCTTGGCCAATAGCACACGTTTTTTTTTTGTCCTGAAGAGATTATTCCATCTCCAGAATAGCTGCTACCAGGCAGCCATACCGTCATCATGTGTATCTCACTCATTTGCCATCACCAGCTTTGCTTCAACCATTCTCACTTCTACCATGCTGAGACAGCACTCTCAGTGTTCATGGGAATTCTAGAGAGATGAGTTTTATTCATTATTCTACCTTTCTCATAAGAGTGGGGCCTGGGTCAGGGGAGATAGGGGTGAGCCACATCATTTCTGTACTCAATCTTGGAGGACACAGCCATTGTTTTTGGACTAATTCTACTCTCTTTTCCTTTACTCTGTCCTCATACCCACATATCCAGCAGTCCATCCACATTGACTAGAATGAATTCATTTGATCTGGTCTTCAGATAAATGTAGATATTCTTGAATTCTAGAATTACATAATATTCAAGCTGATTCCTTTATTTTTAAAAAAAGAAGGCAGAAGTAAATTTTGAAAACCATTTGTGTTCTATTTGCTTTGTATTTTAGGAACTGATTTCAAGTAAGTCTTAGAAAAAAAGAGGAATAAACACATACACAAATACTAGCATCATGCTGAAAATAGTAAAAAAAATGATGATTGTACATATATCGCTTTTATAGTAGAATTTACAAAATGGTGAGAAAAAAGCAGCGACACAGCCCTCTGCCAGCGGGCTGCACAGTGCTGACTTCTGCAGGGCTGGCGGCTCTGTACCGCAAAGCCCTGGGAAATAGAAATGTGGGGTCTAATGTTAGCAGTGGTGGGGCAGCCCCCTAGGGAACGCCTATATGGATAACACAATAATAACTGCAGGGTGGACACAAGAGGTTACATGGCTGTTAGCTGCATTCGAGAAATCAATTAGGTAGGCCACAGAGAAGTTTAAACTGGAGGAAGAGTTGTTTGATATTTTAGTAGTTAAACTCACTAGGAAACGTGAAGTTGAGGACTTAAGGAAACATGCTATTAAAAATTCTGGGAGGAACTGAGTTAGATGTTGAAAGACATTTATTTTGTATGTAAAAAGGGCTTGAGGAATGCTGCTTTTTAAAATAGTAAAAATGATGAATTAGGAATTAGGAAAAGACAAAGGTATGAATCCAAATTTTCTTTGAGGGCAGTCATTCTCTGGTTTTTAGAAGTGCAGTTCTTGAGTAAAAATTTCTCTAAGCTGGGTCTGGGGAGGGTAGAGTAAGTGCTTGTGAAGATCATTGCCAACCCCTATCCTTCCTTCTGAAAAACATACAGATGGATGGCATTAGAGTCTGGAAATGTAGAACTAACTTGGAGTTTTGGCTTCCCTTGAGTTTTTATTTCTTCATCTATAAAGGAGCACCTAACTTTCAGGTTTGTTACAAAAGTAAACAATGCATGTAAAACTGTATAAAATCATCTGGCACTGATTTTTATTTAGAAACAACTATGCACCAAAAGCATAATGGATTTTTAATTATTTTATTTTCCCAAGTTAGTACTCAACACATTTCAAACCCACAGGAAAGTTGAAAGAATGGTATAATGAACACATATAAACTCTTCACCAGAATTCTTCAGTTGTTAACATTTTGCCACGTGGAGCTTCCTTTCACTCTATCATGTTATCCCAAAAGTACCTTGACATACATCTCCTCAGAGCTAGAATATTCTTCTATATGATCACATATATTAAAATGGGAAATTTACCATTGATTCAATTATGTTTTCTAAGATGCATTTAATACTAAGTTTCCTCTCAGTATCTAATCATGTCCTTTGCAATGTTTTTGTTGTTTCTTTGTATTTTCAAATGTTTTGTTTTGTTTTTACTCAAAGATGCAATTGAGAATCACCCATCGCACTTACTTATTCCCAGCGTTTTCTAAATTACTTACATTGATATTTCAAGACTCCAAACCTAGTATCTCTCCGTTTGGATTTAGTCTGATTATCTAGAACATTTAAGACAAACAAGGTGAACTTGTAAATATTATGAAAATATCTCATCTACATTTAGAACAAACAAGGTAGATGTGTTATGTTCCCTACACTCTAGTTAATATCTTCTCTATAACATTTCTCCACATCTGGGATTTCTATGAGCCTGATTCCTTAGCCCCTACCTGTGTCCCTCCCTACCCAGCCTCACCTGTCCCTTACTCAGAGGTACTAGAAACCGGAATGAAAATATTTTCTACACATGGAGGATAAAATCGTGCTCAAGATTTATCTTTCTAAAATAATCTGTGAGTTCTTCAGTATTTTTAATAATGATTCAAAGTGTTGATGGTAGAGGTGAGTGAAGCTGCCAGCTGCATTCCTATTTCAAGCTCCTATTCGATAGATAATCCTGTGTTCATGATTCAGAAACACAACTTTCCCAACCCCATC
>PITA01025189.1:11927-24930 GCA_004023965.1 Spilogale gracilis
CTCTCTCTCTCTCTCACACACACACACACACACACACACACACACACACACACACACACTCTCCTTAGAAAATAATAAGACGGGGTGCCTGGGTGGTGCAGTGGGTTAAATGTTGGATTCTTGATTCTGACTTGGGGTGGTGAGGTGAGTCTGCTTGGGTTTCTCTCTCCCTCTGCCCCTTCCCTCCCCTCAATCTCTCTCACTCTCTCTTGGAAATACATGAATAAATCTTAAAAAAAAAAAAAGAAAATAATAAGACAATTCACATCATTTCTGTATTCTCATAAACTTGTATATTTTCTGCTACTTGATGAAAGATCTTGTAAATTCTTCATTTTTCTTAAAACAAACAAAAAACATCACCAGGGGCCTGGGTGACTCAGTGCTTGAGCCTCCAGACTCAATCTCAGTCCAAGTCTCCATATCAGGATTCTGAATTCAAGCTCAGCATTGGGCTCTATGCTGGACATGGAGCCTACTTAAAAAAAAAAAAGAAATTGCCAACAAATGCTTCCTGTCATTGGTAATTTTCCAGTTGTTTTTTCTCTCTTTTTCTTATCCATACTCTGTCAAACTGATACTAAATCAAATGCATATTCAAAAGTAAATTAAATAATGTATATCTATATGTATTTATATATACTTGAGATTATAGAATATTTCTCACTTATCGGTGGGTTATTTTGTAAAGAAAATTTGAGTATATTAATATCAAAATTAGAACAATTAATAATGAGTGGATAATTTTAGTTTTTTATTGATGTATCATTGACATATGACATTATATTAAGGTGTACCATGTAATAATTCAATATTTGTATATTTTATGAAATGACTACTATAATGACTAGTCAACATCCATCATCCTACATAGTTAAATATTTTTAAATATTTAATATAAAATATGAAAATATTATAAAAGCTTAAAATCTCTCTTAGCATATAATATTATTAAATGTATTTTCCATACTGTACACTACATCTGCATGACTTATTTATTTTATAGCTAAAAGTTTGTATCTTTTAACAACCAATTTTCCCCTACTCCATTATCTACGGCTAAATAACATTCCATTGCTTATATGTACCACCTTTCCTTTATCTGCTTATCTATTAATTGATATTTAGGTTGTTTCCCTGCCTTAACTAATTGTTTTCTTTAGAAATAGCTCTCAAATTAATCCATTTCTCTCCATCTCCACTACCAAAACTTTTTTTTCAAGCTTCCAGTATCTTATTCACCAATAGTCTGCTTCTACAGTCTCCTCTCTAGTCCATTCTCCATAGTACAGGCCATCTTTTGAAGTCAAATCTAATTATTTAAAAATACATCTCCCCATGTTCACCTTAGAGCATGTTAATGGATTTATCTCATTTCTGTTGAGATAGAAATAGAAATTCTTAAAAACGTCCTGCGGTTTTCAACATTTTAGGATCCTGCCTACCTCCTCTCCAGCCTTATCTCATACTTACCTGTCCCAAGTACCTGCCCTTCTTCCAGTTTCTTGAATTAGAGCTTGCTCTCTCCTGCTGTAAGGGTTTACTCATGTTATTTTATCTTCTGAAAATACACTCCATTCCTTCCTGCCTCCCACTGTCGTCTGGATAAATGATCTCTAAAATTGTTTTTTTTTTTTAATTTTTTAATGGCTGCATCTTTAATATTTAATTTGATTAATTAATGAGGGAATTGGTAAGATATAACTAGTTCAAAAGAGATTTAAAAGAACACATTATACACACGCATATATGTATATTTTTGTGTGTTGAGGAGTGCTGAAATGAATTTACGAATTGATGTAAATGCGATCAATATCTATAGGGCAACAATTAATTGTACTCTGCTGGATGAAATCTGTCTTTCTATGGATATGAATTATTTGCATTATTCTTTGTTTTCTACAATTTACCAAACTATAAGATGATTCAAACACAGTGCAAGGTAGACATAATCTGGAGTTGTGCTCTAAGCATGATTTCCAGTGATCTTTTATGCCTCTTTGAAAGTCTCACAAGTTTTCATGACCAATTCCCCTATTCTTATCATAAACTCTCAAAGATTATTCCTTGAGATAATAAAATTAAGATACTGAGATTACTAAAGCCATAAATGCTGCCTGGAAGTTTTTATAAGGAATCTCACATTTTTAAAAGCATATGTAATTTACTCTTCCAAGTCAAGAATACTAAACCCAAGAAACTCCACCAGATTTTACCAGTTATACTTTAAATTTTGATGGATGCCTCCCTTTGTAATACCTCTGTAGTTGCTACTATTCATGGTTTACCATGAAGTGACTTATTTTTTTTTTAATCTCTATAAGTCTGGGTCCATTTCAGAACAGGTACCAACTAAACCAGATACCAGGTCAATTTCCCTGAAAGGACTTTGTTGACATTGGCTCTAAACATAAACTAATCTTCTTCTTCTTCTTTTTTTTTTTTTTAAAGATTTTATTTATTTATTGGACAGAGAGAAACAGTCAGAGAGGGAACACAAGCAGGGGGAGTGAGAGAGGGAGAAGAAGGCTTCCCGCCGAGCCTGTGGGACTCGATCCCGGGTCTCTGGGATCATGACCTGAGCTGAAGGCAGTCGCTTAATCAACTGAGCCACCCAGGTGCCCCTAATCTTATTTTCTTAAGAGTGCCTTGTCCTAGGGCACCTGGCTGTCTCAGTCAGTTAAGCATCCGACTCTTGATCTCAGCTCAGGTCTTGATCTCAAGGTCCTGAATTCAAGACTCAACTGGACCCTGTAGCAGGGCATGGAGCCTACTTAAGAAAAAATTAAATGAGCATAATTCTCAAGTATGAAATTTCAGATAGTGTCTTGGTTATACAATTGATTCTCTCAATTATGTCCTGGTAAATATAGGACAGATTCTTATTGACCTTAAATAAATAACTAGGGCGCCAGAGTGGCTCAGTGGGTTAAAGCCTCTGCCTTCTGCTCAGGTCATGATCTCAGGGTCCTGAGATTGAGACCCACATCGGGTCTCTGCTGAGCAGAGAGCCTGCTTCCTCCTCTCTCTCTCTCTCTGCCTGCTTCTCTGCCTACTTGTGATCTCTCTGTCAAATAAATAAATAAAATCTTAAAAAAATAAAAAAATAAATAACTATATTTCCAGTATAATAAAAAGTAAGAAGATTTAGTAAGAAATTCTGGAGATAGTGAGAATCAGATATAATTGTAAAATATTTTATTTTAGTTTATAAAAGCATAACTGTGGGTTCAGGATCATTTAGTAGAAAGAGAGAAGGTATTTTTTAATGTCCAGAAAAATAGGGCATTAAAACATCAACCATATTCCAGACAGATAATCACAGTAAAATGTCTCTCATCAGCTTGTTCACTCTTAGATACTTGAGCCTTCATCTGATGGATCTTTGGTTGGCCATGCCTGCTTCTGTACTAAAATGAGTTCTGAAAAGTGTCAATCCCCTGATACAGTGTAAAAGTTTTATGCTCATGTGAGCTCAGAAGTCCTTTTTGGAAAATTTATTATTTGAAGTATTTAAAGTTTGAAGTGTCTAATATAGTCATTTCCCCAAATTCTGAGACTATCCTTGTTTGAAGACACAACTCTAACCTAAAGCATCTACCAGAAACTTCATGCGAGTATTAAATTAATATCTCATTGTAGATGATAGATCTAATGGATGTGGTTTATTTATTAGTGTAATCCAAAATATCGGAATGGAGGAGGCCATCGTTTTCTTTTAAGGTAGGGAATATTTTAGAAGAATTTTGATATGTATTTCTGCAGGTAAAACATAGTATAGCCAGCAATAACACTGAGACATCTCCAGGGAATTCTTAGGAATTTATGAAATACGTACAGTTTGTAAAATATGTATATAGACAATTATACACAAATTTAACATAGGCAAATGGCTGGTCTCTTCTGATTTGACAAATTTTCCCATATAACACTTACAATAGTAACACAGCAAACAAACCTAATTACTGCTAGCATTTCTCTTTTTTGTAAGACGAAAGAACAAATGCAATTTTGCAGTGGACTCTTTGGGAAATTTCAAAGAAAAATGTAGGCATTAAAGTTATGCCAAAACTTTTATTTTTAATATTTATTTATTTATTTATTGTGGAGGGAGAGGCAGAGGAGGTAGCAAATCTTAAACAGGCCCCATACCCAGCACAAAGCCTGAAACGGGGCTTGAGTTCACAACCCTGAGATTATAACCTGAGCTGAAATCAAGAATCAGGTGCTTGACTGACCTACCCAGGCACCTCCAAAACTATTAATGTTTTTCCGTATTTAAGATCTGACTTGAAGAAGACACATTCAAAATATCTGTCAGAAGATATTTGGACACTTATTAAGATAGTGTCATTGGTGCCTGAAGAAGACCTTAACTGGCTATCTATTTAATCACACTGACAAGAAACCATTTAACAAAATAAACATGGTTGGTAACGTGATTGTAAAGAACCCTAGATCTTTCATAAGTGGGGAGACTTATTTCTTTAATAACCCAAGGGCATAATTAATTCAACATAAAGCATAGAAAAGTATTCTGGTAAAATATGGGATCTTTGCAGATTAGGAAAAGCAGGTAAAAATACCATTTCACATAGTAGTCAATGGCATGAATCGGTAAAACAAGGATGTAAACTAATAAGATGAAGTGAGCTTTGACAAAATTTTAACATCTTTGTCACTTTTTTATTATGGCAAGTATTATGTACCAAGGCAAATAAAATTTATTTTCCAAGCTTTCTCTTTCATTAGTCTCTTTCATAGTCTGAAGTAAACTGACATTTTACTTGTGAAGACAGTGATTCTTGCTCTGGAGTCTGAGAGGTGAAAATTATTTGCAAAACATTACCAAGATGTTTTACGTTAACAGTCAGTACATTTATCATTATTATTTACAATGATTTAGTAAATAAAGATTTTAACAATTCTCCAGTTTTAATACTGAATAAATTAAATGTCGAAAGTTATAATTCCCATAAATGGAAGCTTTTTGGGATCCTTTAAAAGTTTTAAGAATTTTGGTCCAATTTTGGCCCAGTTTTAGGATGAAAAAATTCTTTCTCCTTATAAAACAAAAATGCACACACAAAGCTTGATTTCTTGGTCTTTGTTGCTGTTAGTATAGCTTCAACCACTTTTATTAATTACTACTTTTAACCAATGTGAATAACTGCTATTTCACATTCAGGGCACAGATACTTGAGAATGTCTGGCAAATGACAACATTTTAGCAGGCTAACAGAGATCATGGGCACACATGATGTCTTTCTACCACTACACACATTAAGTTCTCCTGATAAAAGTGTTAAATACGAGCACTAGCATTATCCTGAACAAAAGCTACAGCCTCTCTATAGCATATAAAAATAAAAAACAAAATATTATATAAACTTAAAATTATGCTTAGTGATCAATGTTCCAGTATTCTATCTTAGAAATTATTTACCTACTTAGGTAACTTAGTAAAAAGAATAAACTCAGGAAATCCACTTAACTGGGTGTGTATTTGCAATTCACTGAAAGTGAATCAATGAATGTAGTTTCTCTGTTAACTTTATTATGTGTGCGAGTGCCATAAAACAAGAGCCAGAAAATCTGATACAAGCCTACGGCCAATGTCATTGATTAGGGCTTGCTCTGGAGTTTGGGTTTTAGAGAAAAATCCTTACTCTACCACTTAGTAGCATAAAGGAAATAATGCCAAGTTTTCCAATCCATAAAATAGTTGTTGTGCTTATTAAGTGAGTTAATTTTGGAAAATTGCTTAGAACAGTATTTGACCCATAGTAAATGCTCAATAAAGATTAGTTTTCATCATTGTCATCATCTTTAACAGCATCAGCAGCAATATCCAAACTATCAATAGCAATAATAGATATTTGAGGAAAAAAAATTTAAAAAGCAAGTTCATACTCTGTTAGAAATGAGTTGCCACTTAATCAAACCATTTTAAGGATGAAAACATGGAAATCCGAAGGATTAAATAAATTTCCCATTTATAGAACTTGTTAGAGAGGACACTACCTACAGTATATCAGTGTGGGATCATATATATACCAAAGGCCAAGATTTTAAGTAAAATCCTTAATTTTCGGATTAGAACACTAGATATTCTAGCTCTGTAAATTATATGGTACATGGCCACGTGGGCTGGGTGACACAAGTTTAGAACTGGGATTTTTCAAGGTAGTTTGTCTTTTCTTTTCCTTCCTTCCTCCTTCCTTCTTTCCCTCCCTCTCTCTCTCTCTTGCTCTCTCTTTCTTTCTCTCTCTCTCTCTCAGTTTAATAAAAAGAAAACATAGTCATTGGAAAACATTTGTAAAATGCAAGAGGATATGTAATGAACAATGTAAAAGTAAACCAATTTATAATCTTCCAACCTTTAGATAACCACTCCAAACATGCCAGTGTTTGTTTTATTTAAGTCTATCCCTTGATTATTATCAATTTTTTTCACAAAACTCTTGTTAGGGAATTCAAAGTTCATTTATCTAATAAAAAGAAGAGTTGGGAGGAGAATACCTAGCTTTTTTTTAATACTAAATTCTTGGCATTTCCAGGGGAGTTTCTCATATTTCAATGTGGTTAAACTGACTTTGCTTCTTTTGCATTCTTTAGGGCATAAGGGCCAACAGTTTGTCTTTTGATTTTTGATTTATTACTTCACTGTTGCAATTACCTTAGCTTTATAGAGTATATACCTTTTTCCACTGAAATACATTACCCCATACACATACACAAATACATTTTATTTTTCTTTTATGTAAATTGTAGGTCTAGCTTGTCAAGATCCACAAAATAGGGCCATTAAGATTATAGTTTCTATCACATTGAACCTATAAATCTCGAGAATTGTTATTTTTATATATTTATTTTTTCTAAACTTTGGAAAAATCTGGATTCTATTTTTTATTAAAATATACTTGTTGGTATCTTTACAAAAGGTTGTTTTTTATAAAAACATGTTGGTCCTATGCAAACATTATTAAAATTACTCCGGAAATAGTTTTATTTATTAAATTTTGCTACTTTAACTTCATTTTTTTCCCTTCTGTTACCACTTAACTAATTACTTTTGAGATGAGAAAAACAAAGACTCAAGTTTTCATCATTCTTTACAGTATTTCTGCTTATTTACATTTCATGATTTGTTCTTGTGATCAGAATTTCCAAATCATAAATCCGTTTGTTTTTGGTTTAAGAGTTTCACCTATCAGTAGAGTATAGGCTATGCATTTCAGATAAAACTTACACCCAGTATTTTATAGTGTTTCTTTTGTTGCTGTTGTTAATATTTTATTTTTGGTTTTTATATATTCTTTTCTTTTCTTTTCTTTTTTCTTTTTTTTTTTTTTTGAGAGAGAGAGGAAGAGAGGGAGAGAGAGAGAGCATGTACACAAACTGGGGGCAAGAGCAGAGGGAGAGGAAGAGAGAGAATCTTAAGCAGGCTCCACACCCAGCACAGAGCCCCACAACCTGATCCCACAGCCCCAAGACTGACCTGAGCAGAAATCAAGAGTCAGAAGCCCAACTGAATGAGCCACCAGGTGCACCATCATAGTGTTTCTTTTTTCAAGCATTGGTATTAAATTTTGTCATAAAATATTGTTAATATATCCTTTCCATTGTGTCTGTTGTAATATATAATTAGTGATCAATTTCTTGTTAAAATTCTGCTGTTCTTGTAATACATTCACTTTGTTACGGATGATGAGAAGAAAGTGATAGAAAGGAGAAATCTTTGAGAGCTCCATGAGTTAACAGTTTATTTGTAGGGAAGGTGTGTGATCTGCCCCTCCAACCATGCCCAAGCCACCAGAAACTTTGGTGGAGGTACCTGTGAATGTGAATGAAAGTCCCTCTGGGCTTTCCCTGCGAAGAATCTGGAGTTGTGCTAATGTCGTGGTCATCAACACCATCTTACTTGCCTTTTGTTCTTCCTGCTCAACTATCAAACTGAGTCTATTCACAAACTTCCCTTTTAATGGTAAAGGCTGGTTTCTTAGAAAGGCTTGACTCTGCCTGCTATGGATCACTTTGTTTAACTTTAACCTAACTGCACCACCCAACTTCCTCACTTTTGAATAATAAAAGACTGGGGCCCTTGTCAGTCAAGAGAGACAAAGGCAGAGCCAGAGGCAGAGGCAAAGGCAGAGAGCCTGCAAAGAGAGACAGAAACAGAGAAGCAAAAAGAAAAGAGAGACAGAAGCAAAGAGAGCAGCAGAAACAGAAGCAGAGAGCAAGAGAGACAGAAGCAGAGAGAGAAGCAGAGCAAGAGGGCCAGAGCCAGAGCTAGAGAGCCAATGTGTGAGCCTGAGCCTGCTTCATAGGTCTCTCCTGACTGACCTCGGGTCTGTCAGCTTGCATCAGATCTCCGTGTCCCTGTCATTATTTCGCCTACCAGACATCCTGTGGTTCAGGACCCACATCTCTGCTGAGGCTGGTCCCTGGCGGTGACTTTTATTTTATTTTATTTTATTTTATTTTATTTTATTTTATTTTATTATTTTATTATTTTATTTTTATTTTAAAGGCAAGCATATCTTTCCAATCTAATTGCACAGAGGAAAGATTTTATGCTGGGAGTCTTGTTTTCTGATGGCCAGATTCTCTGACTCTTGAGATATAGCCAGATGTGGAAGCCTAATTGCTGTAACCACAGAAGCCACAAAAATAGATTTCAGGCAGATAGTGAAGACTTTGGTGTATGAAGTCAATGCTGAGCATTTGTCATTGAATTTTTTAAAGTGATTTGGCAGCCAAAAATATTAGTAGTTGTGACTCAGAATAGTAAATGCATATTTGTTACATCAAGAAGAAATAGACTATAAAACAACTTTTAAGCTCTTGCTTTTTCCCTGGCTGTTCATTTACACATAATTTTGCAGATAGTAGGTTATCAAAATGAAACTTTTAAAAATACATGAATAAAAATAAATGAATATAATTTATATCAACCTTTCATTTGGCTTTTTAGCCATACCTACATTTATCTATTTGATATAAGGTGCTTTAATTTATATTATATAGTCACTAGGCAGAAATACAATGAGGGGATTCTAATTAGATTTGGTGGTTGGGCCAGAGTGAGGGCAGGGCGGAGAGGAGGGTAATGGTATTCTAATCTTAATAGAAAGAGTTCTGGACATGATAACCCTTTTACTTTTCTCCTTTCTTCCTCTACTTTATTCTCTCCAAGGCAAGAAAATCTCTATTATAGGCCTAAAATATATATATTTTAAATATTTTATTTCTTTATTTGACAGAGAGATCACAAGTAGGCGGAGAGGCAGGCAGAGAGAGGAAGAAGCAAGCTCCCTGCCGAGCAGAGAGCCAGATGCGGGCCTCGATCCCAGGACCCTGAGATCATGACCTGAGCCGAAGGCAGAGGCTTTAACCCACTGAGCCACCCAGGCACCCAGGCCTAAAATATTTTTAAGACATACTTTTATAATAGCCCGCTTCTGATTTTTAGTTAAGAGTAATACTTTAAATTTTATAGCAGGAATTGTCTATACAACTTAAAGTATACACTATTCTTGTTTCTTACAACTAAAAGTTAGCTTTTAAAAAGTATGCAGGCTTACATTTAAGCAGTGTTTTATAATTTATGAAATATCTTCATTGGATTTAGAGCTAAGAAGTATCAAGTATTTAGAGATCTAAGAAAAGTTTAGAGATCATCTAGCCCAACTTTACCTGTATTCTCACAGCAGCAAGAATCAGAATTGAGGTACCCTGTTCTGTGTTTGGACTTTTAACCATCTCATTCATATGTACTTTGTCTTCTGCTGTGTGCTGATATAATCTCACCATGAATAAGTAAGGTGTTATGTTTACTTACATTGATAGAGTCTGATGCACCCAGCGAAGGTTAGTTATTGCAAATGTTGATCCCCATCACTTAAAATACAACTCTGTGCTACTTCATCAGAACTAAGTGGTACCAGTTGCTTTTCAGAATTGTTATAGGCAACTAGGAGCAGTAGATACACTGCCCTATTAAGGACAGACATGAATTTTATTATGTATTTTAATTTCTTAAAACTTAATACATGTAGATTTTTCATGTTTTAAGGATCCCCTCAAACTCAATCAGATTGTGACAAAGAATAGTTGTAATCATCTTATTTAGATGTATATTTTTCTAACTCCGTTATAAAAGAAATTAAGAGTATAATATGACCTAATGTATATAAAATGTTAACTCAAATAAGGCATTCAAAAAATAGGTTTTCCATCTTAGTTTTCCTAGTTTAATAACGATTATTATTTATTATTATTAACATACACACTAAATGTTATACTTTTAATAAGATTTTCTCGTTTTTCACCTGGAATGAGGAACTAGAAAAGATTGTGGGTTTTCCTTTCATAGAAAATTTTAGGTCGATTCTGCAATTTTCTGTGAAATACCCAAGGACTTAAAATCTCTAAAAACTATGTTAGGATACTCAAATAATTTGGTATCTCTTCCTCTTTTATAGCTAGAAGGGCATTGGAGGGGGGTGAGGGATGAATCTACTATCAGAGCTCTAGATGCCTTTATAGAGATATGTTTCCATTATTTGGTAAACATAATAAAATATGCCACTGGGGAAAAACAGCCTCTTTGCTTAAGCCTAGTGGGCTAGTTCTTCAATTCAGAATGTATTATGTCTCTCACCAGCTATAGCACATTAAGGAAGGAATATCCATCCCTCTTTCTTTCAACTACACTTTATTTATTTATTTATTTATTTATTTATTTATTTATTTATTAAAGATTTTTTTTATTTATTTGACAGAGAGAAACACAGCCAGAGAGGGAACACAAGCAGAGGGACTGAGAGAGGGAGAAGCAGGCTTCCCGCCGAGCAGGAAGCCTGATGTGGGGCTTGATCCCGGGTCTCCGGGATCATGACCTGAGCCGAAGGCAGTCGCTTAACCAACTGAGCCACCCAGGCGCCCCTCAACTACACTTTAAAACATCCAGAGTGAAGGTGAGAATGGACAACCCTGTCTTGCTCCTGATCATAAAGGAAAAGCTCTGTTGTTCCCTCCCCCCGCCATTGAGGATGATATTAGCTGTGAGTGTTTCATATACAGCCTTTATGATGTTGGGGTATGTTCCCCGTGTCCCTACATTGTTGAGGATTTTTATCAAGAATGGATGCTTTTCTTTGTCAAAAGCTTTTTCTGTATCTATCAAAGAGGATCATATGGTTCTTTTCTTTTATTAATGTGGTGTATCACATTGATTGATTTGTGAATATTGAACTACTCTTTCAGCACAAGAATAAATCCCACTTGATTGTGGTGAGTAATTATTTTAATGTATGGTTAGATTTGCTTTGCTTTTATTTTGTTGAGAATTTTTGCATCCATGTCCATTGGAGATATTGGCCTTATTATTCTTCTTTTTAGTGGGATCTTTGGTTCTTGGAGCCAACATAATTCTGGCCTCATAGAAGGAGACTGAAGGTTTTCCTTCCATTTCTATTTTTGGGGACAGTTTGAGAAGAACAGGTATTAACTCTTGTTTAAATGTTTGGTTGAATTCCTCTGGGAAACCATTTGGACCTGAACTCCTGTTTGTTGGAAGATTTTTTATTATTGATTCAATTTCTTTGCTGGGTACCAGTATGTTCAAATTTTCTATTTTTTCTTATTTCAGTTTTGGTAGCTTGTTTTTAGGAATTTATCCATTTCTTCCAGTTTGCCCAATTTATTGGCATATAGTTTTTCTTTTTCTTTCTTTCTTTTTTTTTAAAAGATTTTATTTGACAGAGAGAAACACAGCCAGAGAGGGAACACAAGCAGCAGCAGTGAGAGAGAGAGGTGCAGGCTTCCTGCTGAGCAGGCAGCCAAATGCAGGGCTCAATCCTGGGACTCCAGGATCATGACCTGAGCTGAAGGCAGAGACTTAACCCCTGAGCCACCCAGGCACCCAGCATATAATTTTTCTTAATATTCTCTTAACAGTTTTTTGTATATCTGTGGTGTTGTGATCTTTACTCTCTCATTCATGATTTTATTTATGGGGTGCTTTCTCTTTTCTTTTTGACAAGTCTGGCTATGGGTGTATCACTTTTATTAATCCTTTCAAAGAACCAGCTCCTAGTTTCATTGGTCTGTTCTACTAGGGTTTTTTGTGATTATATCATTTATTTCTTCTTTTTAAGATTTTATTTATTTATTTGACAGAGAGAAACACAGCTAGAGAAGGAACATAAACAGGGGCAGTGAGAGAGGGAGAAGCAGGCTCCCCTCCGAGCAGGGAGCCCGATGCAGGGTTTGATCGCAGGACTCCCCAGGATAATGACCTGAGCCGAAGGCAGATGCTTAATGACTGAGCCACGCAGGTGCCCCTATATCATTTATTTCTGCTTTATTATTTCCCTTCTTCTGCTGGCTTTAGGCTTCATTTGCTATTCTTTTTTTTTTTTTTTTTTTTTTTTTTTTTTTTTTTTTTTTTTTTTTTTTTTTTTTTTTTTTTTTTTTTTTTTTTTTTTTTATTGTTACTAAAATTTTTTTTTTTCCAGTGTTTCAAGATTCATTCCCCATTCCCCACACCCAGTGCTCCACGCTTTAGGTGTCCCCAGTACCCACCACCAGGCTCTCCCATCCCTCCACCCCCCCTCCCTCCAAGTCCCTCAGTTTGTTTCTGTGTTCAAAATCTCTGTTGTTTCGTTTCCCTCCCTAGATTACCCTAGTTCCCATTTACTTTCCTTCTCCCACTGTCCTCCAGTTTGCCCCTCATGCACCACAAGTAAGTGAGACCATGCGATACTTGACTTTCTCTTCTTGGCTTATTTCACTCATCATAATCTCTTCCAGTCCAGTCCATGTTGCTACAAAAGTTGGATATTCATCCTTTCTGACGGAGGCATAGTACTCCATTGTATATATGTACCACATCTTCTTTATCCATTCATCTGTTGATGGGCACCTTGGCTCTTTCCACAGTTTGGCGATTGTGGCCATTGCTGCGATGAACATTGGGGTGCATATGGCCCTTCTT